>JACSZP010050838.1:1615-11694 GCA_016161895.1 Pinna nobilis | reverse complement strand
TGTCTGTTTGATTCTTCTGTTGTCCATTGAATGTCACTTTCACATAAGATCCACTGCTCAACATAGTTTCTCCATCTAGGGATAATGTCCTCAGAAAGGACCCATAAGACCCTGTCATATCGACCGAGCCTAATGCAAATTTAAATGTTGCCTGTGTACTGATAGAGTCAACTCCTAGTGAAACATTCATAGCAATATTTTGTGCCGGCTGGTTTGGACAGGTATATTTTCCTTTCCAGAGACTTGGCAAAAAGGTTTTGCTGCCTGATGAAAATAATACAATATATATTATAGGGTTATTAATCAGGTAGATTCATATTGGCCTAGTTATTAAGCCGAGGTCTTTCATATTGGCCTGAGGCGAAGCCGAAGGCTAATATGAATAGACCGAGGCCTAATAACTAGGCCAATATGAATCTACCTGATTAATGACACTTTTATTAATTAACATTAAATATCCTTCCAATTAGGATGAAAGAATCTGCTTGGTTTATGACTGAATGATAGATGTAGCTTATGACTCGTTTCTGTACTGTCACATGGTAAGTGATGACCGAATTCTTCAATGTGCAAGAAGTACCGACCGGTCAATAATATTTATGACCGCTTTTCCTGGCCGCTGCATTATTTTCAAATGACGGGGTATTTTTAGAACTATGTTTAGTTCGTTACATTTAACGATACAGACTATAACTGAAATTAACATTTAGAAATATGATGTCAGATGAAATAAATCGCGTTCTACGTCATCCGCAGTCAATGTAAACATGGCAAATGAATCGAGGTTAACGAGTATGTCGAGCGACAAACTGCAAGGAAATTTAAAAAGAAAAAGATGGCCAAACATTAGGAAATATATTCAGTATTCAAAAAGACTGCTTGGTATGTAAACACAGAGAAATGTGTTGCCGATGAAATCCTGAGTAAAACAAATATATGAAATGACAAGCTCAAATCGGTCGAGGGAAGGAGAAAAGATTTGGCCTATTTCAAGCCACCTCATGGGTCCGGCCTCGTGTTATAATTTCACCATGATGACCTCATAAAGAGTGATACATTGTATACTATTAATTAAAATCGGTGGATCGAGTAATTTATCAGACTTTCGTTTGATCTCGCATCTAAACTTAGCCTAGCTTACATTCTAGGCCTAGCTGTTTTTATTCTCTCGCCTGATCCAGTTTTGCATCGGACTCACTCGGACGTGTTTCGCTTGGGTTTCTAGTTTCCGAAACATTTCGAATAGCAAATGTGCCAATGTTTCGCGCGTTTTCCATATTGGCCGAGATTTTCTCATATTGGCCGTTTTTTCTTTTCGTATTGGCCGAGTTTTCTCATATTGGCCGACCTTTGTACTCGTATTGGTTAGACAGTTAAACCCATACAAATGTGATATAGACAAAGTTAATTAATAGAAATTCATATAAAAGGAATGCTTTTATTCTCTGTATGCTAAAATGAATCTATGTGATATTTTATTCGTGTATTTGATATATTCAGGTAAACTACCTACTACCTACATCTAGTATGTACAATTGTATCAAAAAGTATCACATTATATATATAATCTATAAAATCTATACGCTTAACAAATTATCGATGGGACATTGTTTGTGAAATATTGAATCATATTGCCAACTGTCAAAGTAGCTGGTACCTGGTATAATTTGAATATACTAAAATGAATATGTTCTCTAAATTCAGAATTTCACGGTGGTTGCAAAATACATTTAACACAGAACTTTTTCTTAAGACATACCTTTGCTGCAGTCTGCACTTCCACCAAAAACCACCTGATTGCACTGCGCACCTGCCCATCCGTCCCGACATATTTTATTACCATTAGAGTCACATGTATACATCCTATCACAGTTTATCTGATCCACGCAATTTACAGAGCAATCGGAACGGTAGTAATTAGGATCACATGATGTTGTTATGTTCAATTGTAAACTGTCAAATAAAACAGATCTATTTTTATTGCAATATAACAACATTTTAGCAAAAAAAAAAAAACAAACAACCCCAAAGTTATCATTCATCTAGGGGCAATATACAAAATCAGGTGAACATTGGACAAGCTCGTTACATCCAATATTCAGGGGTAGAATCAGGTGTCGTGGAGGAATTACCATTCCAAGTTTTTCGGTATCAAACATTCTTCAAAGTAAAAATATCTGCCTATGGCATTCTGTCAGACATTCATACTTTGTGCATTGTAGTATTGCTGTAACGAGCACACAGCTGACTAGCTCAAGTTAATCTAACTTGAAGATTGGATTTTCAACAATGTTTAATTAACTCAGACCAATGTTATGGCAAAAGAATGGATTATAGCTGTCTACAATGCAAGGCGGTTTCTTTAGTGAACGTCAGCTTTAAGTGAGATTCCATTCAATTTGAAGATTCCTCGTGTACAGAAATAAATGAAAGTAATAAATTTTGAAACAAATGAATACAAACATACCTTGTCGGAAAGTTTAGTCTGGTACCCTTCAGACTGTACATACGAGGACTGCTAGATCGAGAATCATTGCTACTGAACAGAAGATCGAATGTATCCACCAGTGTTTCTACATCACCCGAGTCTGCATCGGTAACACGGACTGTTATGAATGATTTTCCCTAAATAATTGAATTACAGGTCTTGTTAATTCAGACGCCAATTTACTGAGATCAAAATTTTCAAATCATATTGTCCACTATAACAGGTATGTTTCGAGAGACTTGATCTAGCCGGACAAATTACGTGGGAACAAAATTCGCAACAATGTATAAAGTTAATTTGTTTTTCATATTTGTGATCAGGTAAGTAAGTATCCTTACGCTAGTTTTATGCATCCACTTTTATAATTATATTTCTATTCCGTGGTGNNAACCATTATAGTTCAAATATTGTGGCGATTGGATGGTAGAGGATTGTTTGTTGTTGAAACTGAGGCTGTAAGATTAAGTTTAGCCTGCTTCAAGACTTGGTGTTATTTAACGAGAAAAAAAATGACAATGTTAAACCTACTTAAAAGTTGTACTCAACACTTCAAACGTTGGACCTAGTTCATTTTTATTCAAACAAATATTTTATTCATTTCATTATTTAAGATGGCTGCAAGAGGTGTAATGGCTAATTACGTATAATACCCTAAGAGGGCTAAAGCGCTTTTTTGTCGGAGAAAATATGAGAATGTAATAAAAAGCACATTGAAAAGTCTCTTCATGAACAGTGCAACAATACTTTAAACTTTCATAGAACTTTATCGGCAATCAAACAATTACGAAAATAAGAGAGAAAAAAAATCAATATCGATTATTTCCAACTGATTTATTCTGTTTATCGGTCATATAACATGGTAACATAAATATCTATGTTAGTGAAATACATTATGGTGTATACCACGAACCATCATATTTAGGGTAAGAAAAGTTTGTACGTTCATATTACATGTATATATAATTAGAATAAGACTTAGTCACAACTTTCTTAATGGTAACATTTGTTGAATACGTCTCCATATGAGTGAATATTCTTGAGTGGGACGTTAAACAACAACGCAACAACAACAACATTTGTTGAACTGACGCCAAAGACATCACGAGGAACAAAGTCAAGTATTGACAAGGAATGGTGAGAAAAAAAATAATTGTAGCAAGTAAAACTGATATACAAACACCATTTAAATGAATTGTTACTAGAATTGTTCCAAGCACCAACATTGAAACAGGGCAATAATTGCGTCTTCAAACACTTTTTTACCAGGCTATATAATCACCATAGAATATTATTTTCTTTTCGTGACGAAAAAAGCATCAACTTGATCACTACTCATATCCCTTCGCACACTCATTTTGAATTTCACATGTAATTGTAGATATGTATCATTAAATTAAAAGATAATGGCAATATCAATCTTACAAAGGTGTTGTATCGATGTCAATATTGCTGAAACTAGACAAACGGACTTTAAGTGGGATTCAACAAGAAATATCAAATACAACTTACCTTCCATCTATCAAAGCTGAACTCCAATGGTACATTTTTGCTTGAATCAAATATAACATCATTTGCTTGTGTATTGGAAGTGACAGCTTTCTCTCCATAGTCGCACTCAGTTTTGTTTTCCCTGAAAACGAAGTAAAATAACGAAATTTCACTACCCCAGTTCAAAATTACAAAACTTTGTAGAATGACAAGGGGTCATTATACCTGGTGTCGTGAATCTAAACAAGAAACAAAAAAAAAACTCTTCGTGTTCATAGGAATTCAAAACTTATACAGCTATATATTCCATCGCCATTAGGCAAAATTTCACTGACCTTGTTTTCAATAAAACAACATCAAGGGTCCCATTATCGATTATCTGAATGTAGCCTTTAAAAGAAGAAATATTAATGGTGTAAACTCCATGACTGCCCCTTTTCCTCCCCCACCTCCTCTGTCTCTCTCTTACTTTATCTCTTTGGCTTTATGCGCTTAAGGAGCATTGGTTTTGTTCATATAATATTTCCTTGGTCCACTTGTATATAATGTATATGTAATAAATTTCAAGCCGATAGGCCTAATAGCTTATTGCTAATAAACTATGCTATACTATGTTTTCAAGGGGCCTCCATGGCCGAATGGTTCGCATGTTCGACTTCGAATCGAAGGGTCCGGGTTCGATTCCCGCAGCGCCACTGCGGTTTGCCATCCCTGTCTTTCGGATGAGATAGTAAAAACCGAGGCCCCGTGTCACAGTAGGTGGTGGCACGTTAAAGAACCCTCCCTGCTCTACGACCAGCAGTGCCGAGCACAGGCAAAATTTGTCGCCCTTGATCGGCACACGGTGACGTCTCCATATGAGTGAAATATTCTTGAGTGGGACGTTAAACAACAACGCAACAACAATAACAACGTATAATAGCAGGATTAATTCCTCTCTTGTTCTATTGTTGAAAGTGGACTCACGGCAGGTTTTGGCAGGATACCATTTATCCGCCATAGCACCTGATGCTATCTCAGATTTTTCAGAAGAATGTGTTCCCCCCCCCACGCCAATTTTTAACAAATAAGTACACGTATACATATATTATCTCCTGATTTACTGATAATTGTTGCTTTGGTTTCTATGGTGATTATTATTCCTACACACACATATAAGGTTGTTTTATATATCACATGTTCTGAAAGTTTCTCCCTCAGATGAGATGGAAAAATCGAGTTCATTTGTTAAAGTATGAAAACGTTGACGAACCCTCACTGCTCAAGGCCCAACGCGTGGATCATATGATGAGATTTAAACAACATTTTAAAATTTCATTTTTATCAGATTGGTATTCAATACTAGAGACAGAATCTATCGAATATTTGTTCGAATCACGTGTGATCGATCATTCATAGAAATGCTGTAATATTAAACATTTCCATGGGCATTGTATAGTGTTGTCATAGAGGAAAAGAAATAAAATACAGTATCAAAACATATGCGGTTTTCGTATATAACTTTTTTTTCTCATGGACTTGTGTTCACATGTAGCCATCATTTCATAGAAAACTAAATTACACGATTACAAGGACAGGCTAAGGTCCTGTCTGTTGGTTCGAGTGCAAAGTGCGGCATTCCAGATTTTCCTGTCTTTCGGAAATGGTTGTAAAAACACTGTCTCCTCGTCGAGGATTACTTGGGCACATTACCTCACAGCACAGAATAAAGTCTTTAGCATAGCTCAATGTTCGCTAGTATGCATTAGTTTTATGTCGGCATGTTAGAAGTGAAATGGCGAAAAAACGAGGAAACAAACAGAACTTAATACATCATATATACAAACATCTTCTGATCTAGGAAGATAGGGAGAGAAATTCAGAATCACTATTATGTATATATACTTCGGAGAACAAATATCTACATACAAATGAATATTTACCCGACACATATTCGGAAGACATAGTCACACTTATCAAAGGCACACAGGGCGTCACTAGAATCACAACAGGTCGAGTTATAGTCGTAACCTTTAGGGTTCTTGTACTCGATCAAAGTTATGGAGATTCTCCCTTTACTTTCCACTTGCTGAAAAATAAAGTACATGTATATACCGATTTGTTTATATCTCCCTCCTAAAATAAAGTAGATCTAGATCTATTTTTAAAATTAGGTGTTACCTAAGGTAGTGACACTTTGAATCATTTGTTTGGTAGCAGTTATTGAACACTTTTATGCGGCAAGGAGAGGAATCGTTTCTCACTTATCATTTCATTTGAGTTTGATTGTGGCGGCGAGTGTAGCCGGTCAGTTCTTGTTTCTATGGCACCTGATCTCACCTCGTGATTTTCAGAAAAACTACCAAATTAGCGGAAATACTATACTATACGGAATACTTCACAAGCGTCGTCGTTACTCGTGAAGGAATCTTAGCTACATCATCTAGGAAGACATGGCATAATATATCGCATAGTTTATGAATATGGTTATTATGTCAAACTCGGTAAAACAATTGCTTAACTTTCTTATGAAAATTCTATGCATTTACACCTGGCTGATTCGATCAAAATTTCCCACAGCTGAGCTTGGGGCGCCGTATAAAGATTTAGCTGGTATATGACAACTCCCTCAATACGTAAAATAAAATCCTTAGCGTAAATCCCCGATTCCCGAACCCAGTATCAGTCTGATGTCGCCTTGAATAAAATTGAATGATATTGAAATTAGATTTACGTTGAGTTTTTTAACCTCTTTTACACTGTAAGCCACTAAATGACAAATTAATGTTCAATTGTACAAATCTGAATAGTTCGAGAACTACTTTCATAATAGTATCTTACACTTTGTGCTTACTCCCAATAATATCTCTAAATATTTTATATAGTTATAACCATCAGATAAATATTACATAGCTCAGTGTAAATGCTCAAAAACGTCCTTGTTGGAAACAAGTGGGACTTCCATTTACAGTTCAAATACTTATTAGATAAGATACGTTACTTACGTTAAGATACGTCAAATATATATTTCTCAAAAAATTGTAGAATATATGATTACCCAAACTAACAAAATGAAGACAATATATCCAAATATCTGTGAAGCAAGCATCGTCAGGGTAGACCTGGACACTTGCAGTAACACACAAGAACTAGGTATGTCCAAGTGTAGACTTGACTAGAGAGGAAGATGTTTATAAAGGGGAGAGATTTATACTATTTCAGTGAATCAATTTATTTTCACGAGCGGTCATAACATTCATGCAAAACAGCGACAAAGAAATATCTAAATCTTGTTTCCCAGCACCAAATGTGTTGAGCAAGATAATTTCATTGTAAATGGTTTGACAAAGTGGATCTATGTAAATAATATTAAAAGAATTCATCAAGTAATATCATGAAATTTGCTTTCCTCTGACAAGTTATATGTCAGAAAAAAAATTACCATGGAATCTATCTTTCTTAGTCGTTATAAAGGTACGGTTCCAATCTATTGGCATTTTTCAAAATCTCTTTGACATAAAGACCATGTTATCTCCATAGGTAGACTCTTAAAAATCTCTAACATAATAAAGTCGAAAGACCTTAATTTCGATAAAACGCATTAATCAAAATTAAATGAAAATTCAAAACACATTAATCACTGACCAGAAGCAAGACAGTGGCACATCTAGGCAATTATACTTCATAGTTGTAGTATAATAAGGTGCTAATCTATTAGAATGTAGTCGCGCCTGGATATAAGACCTACTCAACAGCAGCTAAGAAACTACTAGTTAAGGCAACAGAGCAACAAAAATCTGTACTCTCTGACCCTGTGAATTAGTCATGTAGTATAATTATAACATTTTTAACTTATAAAAATGATATCAAGTCTTGTTATAGAGGGATAAACGTAACGGAACAAGTAAAAAAATCGTTGCGTTATCTCTGAGAGATAACCTTGGTCTGTATGCAAAAAGTCCATCTAAGAACCTTGGTCCAAATATCAGGACTGCATTAAAGAACCTTTTTCTATATATAAATAATGTAAGTAAGAACCTTGGTATACAAACAAAAACTACATCCAAGAACTTTTAGTCTCTATAGAAAAACACCATCTAAGAACCTTGATTATATATAGGGAGAAAACATCCAAGAACCTTGATCAAAACTTGGAAATAGCATACTAAAACCTTGCTCTGTATACATTTTGACCATCTAAGAACCTTGGTCCATATATGGGGACTGCATTAAAGAATCTTTGTCCATATACAAATAATGTATATAAGAACCTTGGTATATATACAAAAACTACATCTTCGAACCTTCAGTTTCTATAGAAAAACAACATATAAGAACCTTGATCAATACTTGGAAATAGCATACTAAAACCTTGCTCTGTATGCGTTATGACCATCTGAATTTAAGAATCTTTTGTCCATATATAGATAATGTATATAAAACTTTGGAATACATACAAAAACTACATCTTAGAAAAGTTGACTGTAGAAGATACCAAGGGGGAATTAATAATTCAAAAATCCAAAGGCAGACGAAATCATGGTCAAACAAAAAAGAGACAACACAAACAGCTATCAACACAACAAGACGTGTAAAACTGAAAAAATCAGGGGTGAGTTCAGGTGCTCCGGCAGGGTTAGCAACACCTGCTCCGCGCGCAGAACCTTTAATCTCTACTGAAAAACACCATCTAAGAACTTTGATTATATATAGGGAGAAATTATCTAAGAACCTTGATCAATCCTTTGAAATAGCATCTTAAAACCTTGGTCTGTATGCATTATGACCATCAAAGAACCTTGGTCAAGATCTGCGGACTGAATTAAAGAATACTTCTCTATGTACAGATAATGTATAAAAGGACCTTTGTATACATACAAAAACTGCATCTTGGAACCTTTAGTCTGTATAGAAAAACAACATATAAGAACCTTGATTATATATAGGGAGAAAACATCTAAGAGCCTTAAACAATTCTTCGAAATAGCATCTTAAAATCTTGAGTCTGTATGCATAATGACGATCTAAGAACGTTGGTCCAGATATATCGGAACTGAATTAAAGAATCTTTGTCCATATATAGATAAAGTAAAAGCTACATCTTATAACCTTTAGTCTCTATAGAAAAGCACCATATAAGAACCTTGACTATATATTTGGAGAAAGCATCTAAGAACCTTGATCAATACTTGTAAAAAGCATCTTAAAACCTTGGTCTGTAGACATTTTGACCATCTAAGAACCTTGGTCAATATATGGGGACAGCATAAAAGAATCTTTGTCTATATATAGATAATCTATATAACAACCTTGGTATACATAAAAACTACATCTTAGAACTTTTAATCTTGATAGAAAATCACCATCTAAAAACCTTGATTATATATAGGGAGAAAGCATGTAAGAACCTTGATCAATACTTGGAAATAGCATCTTAAATCCTTGCTCTGTATGCAATATGACCATCATGAACCTTGGTCCAGATGTGGGAAATGAATTAAGGAACCTTTGTCTATATTTAGATAATGTATATAAAACTTTGGTATACATACAAAACTACATCTTAGAACCTTTAGTCTCTAAAGTGAAACACCATCTAAGAACCTTGATTATATATTTGGAGAAAGCATCTAAGAACCTTGATCAATACTTAGAAATAGGATCTTAAAACCTTGGTCGGTATACATTATGGCCATCTGAGAACCTTGGTCCAGATATTGGGACTGCATTAAAGAACCTTTCTCTATAAATAGATAACGTATATAAAAACTTTGGTCAATATATGGGGACTGCATTAAAGATTCTTTGTCTATATATAGATAATGTATATAAGAACCTTGGTATACATACAACACCTACATCTTACATTTACTCTCTATAGTAAAACACCATCTAAGAACCTTGACTATATATAGGGAGAAAACATCTAAGAACCTTGATCAATACTTGGAAATAGCATCTTAAAACTTTGGTCTGTATGCATCATGATCATCTAAGAACCTTGCCCCATACATGGGGGATGAATTAAAGAACCTTTGCCTATATATACATGTTGATATTGTATATAAGAACCTTGGTTTTCATACAAAAACTACATCTTAGAACCTTTAGTCTCTAAAGAAAA
>JACSZP010050835.1:0-11502 GCA_016161895.1 Pinna nobilis | reverse complement strand
GTATCTGCAATGCTGACTATAGACTGGACAACTGTATCATATACATGTACTTACAATGCACATGCTATATATACATTTGTGGGGCCTCCGTGGCCAAGTAGTTTGCGTGTTCAAATCGAAAGATCCAAGTTCGAGCTGTGTACCGCCACCCCGCGGTTGGCCGTCCCTCTCTTTTGGATGAGACAGTAAAAACTTTGGCACTTTACAGAACCCTGCCTGCTCTACGGCCAGCAGTACCAAGCATTGGCAAAATTTGTTGCCCTTCACCAGCACATGGTGACGTCTCCATATGAGTGAAATATTCTTGAGTGGGATGTTAAACAACAATACCATACCATGCATATGCATTTGCAATGCTGAATTCAATAACTTAAATGTCAGTGATTCAGAATTTAGAATGCATGCTTTCTATTAATTCATACACGTTTCCTTTATGTGAATTTAGAATAGTCCATTTAGATAACATTGTGGCTATATAGAGAGGGTTGTACCATAAAAGTATAACTTAGCTGCACTGTGTGCACAAGTCATGTATAAAACCCCATTGCACATAAACCATGCAGTGCCTATTTATCTGTCATGTGCCATTTAGATTGGAACATATCTATCACACTCGCTACTATATTTAGACATGACTGTCACAGATTTTCCGCAATATATTTCTATTACCATGTCTCATTATAAGGACTGACTCATACAAACAACATCCTAGAGGCAAAGTCCTCAAAAAGTTTCCCTCATAAAATTAACCACCAGACTTGTATCTTAATTGTCTACATGTTACAAGAGTTATGGCCCCTGGGAAATATTTCCTGACAAAATTACATGAGAAAATAAACAAGAGTTATGTGTCTTGAGAAGCTTCAGTTGGCTGGTTATATTGTTGTTTGTTGTTGCGTTTTTGTTTAACATCCCACTCAAGAATATTTCACTCATATGGAGATGTCACCGTGTGCCGGTGAAGGGCGATACATTTTGCCTGTGCTCGGCACTGCTGGCCATAGAGCAGGGAGGGTTCTTTAACGTGCCAACACCTACTGTGACACCTTGACCTCAGTTTTTACTGTCTCATCCAAAATACAAGGACGGCCAACCGCAGAATGGCGCTGCGGGAATCGAACCCCGGACCCCTTGGCTTGAAGTCGAACACGCTAACCACTCGGCCACGGAGGCCCCTATATTGTTGTTAAATGTCCAACTCAAAGCTTTATACCCTATACTTTATTGAGTGGTCTCCAAATGCTGGTCAAGTACTAATAAAATATGGCCTACGCTTGGCACTGTTGGCCATTGTGTAGTGAGGGTTCTGTAAAGTGTCACGGAACCTCAAGTTTTCATCAAAAGGACAGGAAAAGCCAATCACCCCACCATGTATCTCACAATCAGATGACAAGTACTCTTCTATCACCCAGACCATGTATCTCACAATCAGATGGCAAGTACACATCCATCACCCCACCATGTATCTCACAATCAGATGACAAGTACTCTTCTATCATTCAGACCATGTATCTCACAATAAGATGGCAAGTACACATCCATCACCCCAAACATGTATCTCACAATCAGATGGCAAGTACTCTTCCATCATCCACACCATGTATCTCACAATCAGATGGCAAGTACTCTTCCATCACCACCACCATGTATCTCACAATCAGGTGGCAAGTACTCTTCCATCACCAACACCATGTATCTCACAATCAGGTGGCAAGTACTCTTCCATCACCCATACCATGTATCTCACAATCAGATGGCAAGTACTCTTCCATCACCACCACCATGTATCTCACAATCAGGTGGCAAGTACTCTTCCATCACCAACACCATGTATCTCACAATCAGGTGGCAAGTACTCTTCCATCATCCACACCATGTATCTCACAATCAGATGGCAAGTATTGTACAGCATACCCAAGACATGACTTGTATCTTACTATGTTTTCATGACAAACCAACATAGTCATATACTAACCATAATAACTTATACATAGATGAACAACAAGATAGATGGACATATATAATGAAAAAAAAGATCTAAGTGATGCCAGATTCTTGGAAAACCAGAGTAAACTGGTCCCTGCCTAAACCCTTGCCTAATGAGATAAAGGCCCCTGCACAAAGAGAGAATTTGATGTAAGCCATCAACTCAGAATATATCTCGCGTGTGCTTAGCTCGCCCAACACTCCCCACAGATGATGAGCAAAGCTCTCGCAGCAGACAGCAACAATCTAATTCTATAGGTCACATGACCAAGTATTCCATATATCACAGGTTAATCATTGATAGGTGCATGCATATCAACATGATTGTGCAAGCATGTGCTGAAGCACAGCCTGTACACGCTTAGACTTTGGCCTCACGCAGCTGAAATTTCATATTTTAATCAGTGGTATGAGTAAACAAAATATCATGTACATTTGCTCCACTGGTCCAAACACAGCCTATATGTAAATATTATAGGAATATCTACCAGTTTAGCATTTAAAAAGCATTTAAATATCATTATTACAGGAAATGCTACCAGTCCAAACACAGCATTAAAATGTCATAATTCCAGGAAATGCTACCGGTCCAAACACAGCATTAAAATGTCACAATTCCAGGAATTGCTAACAGTCCAAACACAACATTTAAATGTCATTATTCAGGAAATGCTAACAGTCCAAACACAGCATTTAAATGTAATTATTACAGGAAATGCTACCAGTCCAAACACAGCATTTAAATGTCATTATTACAGGAACTTGTACCAGTCTAAACACAACATTAAGAATTCTCCTATTTCTCTCTGTCTCTGTCTCTCTCACTCTTGCTCTTTCTCTCTCTCTCTCTTGCTCTCTCTGTCTGTCTGTGTCTGTCTCCGTCTTTCTTAGTCTCTGTCTGTCTGTCTCTCTCGCTCTCTCTCTCTCTCTCTCTCTCTCTCTCTCTGTGACAATCACCAGGTGGTGCCTACAGATGCCTACACTTAGAAGTCACCACTAGCGACTACTATTCAGGTGCCACATCTCACCACTTTTATTACTTGCCGCTTTTGACAAAGACTAGATTTTAATTACTGCTGTGTACAGTCCCAAAACGACAACGTCAAAACAAACCCCAAGTCATCCCTCATTGATTGACTGACATTATAATGTATAGGCTACACTAAATATACCTTACTTTATTTGAATTGGTAAAAAACATTATAATTATGAAGTATGATACAAAAAACAATAGGCAGTTGGATGAATGAGACAAAAAACTGCACAAACAATAAATTTGTCTTACAGAAATAAAGAGGCCTTGAATCATTGGAGATTAAAGTGTTGTAAGATATGCACATGTTATTTATATGTAGCGCAACGCACGTTCACAAACTTTTAAGCCATCTGAGACAGCCGTGGCCCTGTGGTTAGTAAGTTCTTCTTCTGATAGAGTGATCAAGGGTTCAAATCCAAGCCAGGCTGCAGTTGGCTGTCCCTGTCTTTTGGATAAGACAGTAAAAACCAAGTTCACATTTCACTGTAGGTGTCTGCATGTTAAAGAAACGTCCCTGCTCTACAGCCACAAGTGCTGAGTATAGGCAAAGTTTGTTGTCCTTCACTTGCACACGGTGACGTCTCCATAGAGAAAAATATTTCTTGCGTGAGATGTTAAACAACAATAAAACCAACGAACCAAAACATTAATATAGACTCATATGACTTGCTATTATGTATGTGGCTTACATAGACATGGACAACAACCACAGTGTGGCTCAGAATCAATCCCATGTCCTCATGTTCAGGGCGAGACAACTTGGCAAAGGTAGCCCCAACTGTGAATTTACCTCTGAGAGTAAAATAATTTATCTCTTTAACAAAACTGAAGTCTTTATCATTGCCAAATGTTTCCTAGCTACAAAATAATGGAGAAGTTTGTCAATGACTACATTGACACTCTTGGCCGACACATAGTGTAACACTGTTGTTGTATTGTTGTTTAACGCCACACTCAAGAATATTTCACTCATATGGAGACGTCACAGTGTGTGTCACAGTGAAGGGTGACAAATTTTGCCTGTGCTTGGCACTTATGGCCAGGGAGGACCAGGGAGGTGTTCTTTAACGTGTCAACACCTACTGTGACACGGGCAAAACACAGTTTTACTGTCTCATCCTCAAGACAGGGATGGCCAACCCTTTCAATTTGAACTCAAACATTCTAACCACTCGGCCACAGCCGCCCCTAATGCAACACTTATGTGATGTCTGACTTATTACTGAATGAGTGATTCCGCCACTCTTTACATTATTTCAGTACTATTGTAGCTGCAAAAAAAAAATTGAATCATGCCCAAGGCTTTATTCTGTGCATCAGGGGGATGCTAAATTATCAAGCCAATTCTCAACAATATGAACCCCAGCTTTACTCTCTCTTCTAAAGGATAAGTAAAGCTAGCCCTTCTGCTGCTCGCCTTGTGTAGGTGCTATAGACAGCAGGTGGTCAGAGGTGAGTGCTCAACCAGTCATGTCAAGCTCTCAGAGGCGAGTTCTCAACTACGGTCATGTCAAGCTCTCAGAGGCAAGTGCTCAACCACAGTCATATCAAGCTCTCAGAGGCAAGTGCTCAACCACAGTCATATCAAGCTCTCAGAAGGTGAGTGCTCAACCACAGTCATATCAAGCTCTCAGAGGAGAGCGCTCAACCACAGTCATGTCAAGCTCTCAGAGGCGAGTGCTCAGCAACACAGCCATTTTCAACTCTCAGAGGCGAGTTCTCAACCACACAGCCGCTTTAAATTCTCAGAGGCGAGTTCTCAACCACACAGCCACTTTCAACTCTCAGAGGCGAGTTCTCAACCACATAACCACTTTCAACTCTCAGAGGCAAGTTCTCAACCACACAGCCACATTCAACTCTCAGAGGTGAGTTCTCAACCACATAGCCACTTTCAATTCTCAGAGGTGAGTTCTCAACCACACAGCCACATTCAACTCTCAGAGGTGAGTTTTCAACCACACAGCCACATTCAACTCTCAGAGGCAAGTTCTCAACCACACAGCCACTTTCAACTCTCAGAGGCGAGTTCTCAACCACACAGCCACTTTCAACTCTCAGAGGTGAGTTCTCAACCACACAGCCACATTCAACTCTCAGAGGTGAAGCGCTTAACCACACAGCCATGACTAACTCTAAGAAGGGTGCTCATCTACTCAACTCTTCTCTAGGTTTCAGAAATCCCAGTCCTGATGCTCCTGTTACAGCAGTGTCTGGCCCTCTCATGCCACAGAACAGCGGAATGCATTTAAAGAATAACTATCAATTATAGTTACATATTCAATACCATAAAGTAATTCTTCAGTTAATAAAAAAGCAAAAGAAAAATTATACAAAAGAAGACAAAGAAAGTAGGAACGGCACCTTTGGATTCCTATGATTTACTATTAACACTCAATTAACCATCAAGTAACAGCTGAGGGCAAAACCCACCAAACAAAGAAGTTACATAAAATTATAAGTTATCTATCTTCACAATTTCACTGCAGTAATAGTTGTCGTCATTAACAATGTCATTACGACTACAATAAATGAGCATATCTCCCCAGTACAAGTAAACACACCATGATTAATACCTCATCACTGAACATAAAATCACCACAAACTCTCCCCAAGTCGGAGTTATCCTGTTCAAATAACATCCACTTCTTGTGGTTTGACATTTGAAGGTTCAATATATTTCATAATGTGATTCAACAAATCCATTTCCTCATTGCTCATAACTCCTGAAGTTTCATCATCCTCAGACGATGCTTTCTAAGAAATTCATTCCTCATCATTTTAAACACTGGCTTATTCTTAAGTAATATACAGTAGACCCTGTCTAAAGAGAACCTGGTCATGATGAACAAACCTGTCTTGAGAAACACCTATCACAAGAGACCCGCTGTCTTGAGACACTCCAATCATAGGAAACTGCCTGTCTTAAGGCACCCATATCACATGAGACCAGCCGTCTTGGGAGACACATATCACAAGAGACCACCTGTCTTGAGTCACTCCAATCATAGGAGACTGCCTGTCTTAAGACTGTCATATCACACGAGACCAACTGTCTTTGAAATTCCATATTACAAGAGACCACCTGTCTTGAGACCATAAAATCATAGGAGACTGTCTGTCTTCAGACACTCATATCATAAGAGACCACCTGTCTTGAGACGCTCCAATCATAGGAGACTGCCTATCATAAAATGTACTAAAAACACTCCAACAGTGCAAAATGAGATCCAGTTGGCTAGACTTGACCTGTTGCTGACCAGAAGGAAAAACAGCAACCCACAATGTTAAATTTATGTGTAATGTTGCAACAACTTGGCTGTATCTTCAGCTTTTCCCTTGAAGTCCAGACACACTTGTAATTCTTCTCATATCTCGGATACACAGATATATTTTCCTTTTCCTTTGGAGTGCAGGGTAGAGGCTAGACTCCATTCATCATACACAAAAAGGCCATCAGACATGAATACACCCCATCACCCATCATTTTGCTTTCAGCTTGTTTAGGAGACCGTTCATTTGTACAAGTTTACAAATTACTATGGCTACCACAAAATAAATGGAATGGATCTGACATAAATCTGACACTCACCTTACTGACCTGGCTGGCACATGGTCAGAGGATAAATCCAACATGTAACTGATACTCCCAGAGCCAGCGCGAACACGTAAATCAAGCACTTGTCAAGGCACAATTAAATGTGTTAAACCACAAAATCAGAAAAAAATTAAAAACAAGTCGAAAAAATTAGGAAAATTAACCACAAAATTATGTATTTTATGAAAAAATTATTCTCAAAACCACAAATATCACATGAGAGCTTGTAAATGCAAAGCGAAAAAAAAATTAATCATATGCATTTTTTTAACAAAATTTAATTCTATGTCAAAACCAGTGATTGAGCATACATGTATTTGATCCCTGGGTTACAACACAGCTTATTTTGTGTCTGTGTGAAATGATTGTTTTATTTCATGGAGAATGCTCTCTGTCAATAGCTCGTAAACAACAACGATAAACAAAGAAAGGGTGAGTGGCATTACTGCAATGCCGTACAAGTCTTACACTTAGTCACCTTTTTTATGGAGTGGTCTTACGATTAACACATAACAGTAAAAGTGATCTAGATGATATATAGCCGTACTCTATGATAAAGAAAAATGTCATGTCAAAATCTGCAGAGAACTTACTCAAGCACAAGGGGGAGCATCATCAATGTCAGACATGGCTGGGGAGTAATGCATCATCATGTCGTGTCATTGGTTACAAGTTGTACCTGGGCGGTATGTTTGGGTGGAGTCAGATGTCAACACGATATACAGACAGAAGACATTCTGACGCGACAGAGCCATCGACTGCGTACAATGTATGTGGCTATAACACGACTAGCGATGTACACCAATGATGTTACAGAAATACCAAATGCACAACTAATATTTCAATAGTTTGCTTAAAATGCTATCTAATTCAACGTACAGCTGATAAATGACATTTTGTCCAGTGCTGACATTTTGTCCGGTGCTGACATTTGACTTTGTCCAAGCAGAAGAAGCTACTTCGCCACTATGTGGACATGTGACAATTATTGTCCTGAAAACCGTATTTGGTTGTCTCTAACAACATCATTGGTTGGTTGGATGATTGTATTGTTATTTAACGTCGCACTTAAGAATTTTTCATTTATGTGGAGACGTCGCTGTGAGTCGGTAAAGGGCGTAAAAGTTTGCCCATACTCGGCACTTATGGCTGTAGAGCTGGGACAATTCTTTTACATGCCAACACCAAAATGTACACATAACCTCTGTTTTTATTGTCCTATCCAAACGACAGGGTCAGCCAATCATGAAGTGACTCAGGCTCAAACCCTGGACTTCTTGATTTGAAGTTGAACATTCTCCATTTTATCCTCTGTTAGAGAGCCATTGTGGCATATTCACCTTCAGATTGTAAGGTTACGAGTTTGACTCCACACGGCACAGGTCCCCAGACTTTTCCTGTCCTTCTGATGCAAACCAAGGACGCATCACCTCACAATCAGAAGTCAGATACCCTAAGCACAGAGGACCACGGCAGCCCAAGAAGAATAATTCAGCTATTTCTCAGAAATTTTAATTTGTTGACCAGACTATATTTCTTTTTATCTTTTTTTAAGAAAGTCAATATCAAGGTCACAAGGTCAACAAGATAGGTGAAGCTGGAAAAGACTTATAACATGGTATGCTTCACATGAGATCACAACCTTTCATGGTTCATTAGATGTCACCTTATATATCAAAATTCTCTGAAAGTAAGTCAAAGGTTAATGCCCTATATACATGTACAAAATCTAAAATTTTGGTATGGTCTTGTCACAAGAAATGCACATTCCTGATATCAAAGTTCCACTTCATATTATGAAATTTTTTTTCTCATAGACATTCGAAAAACAATAAGCAATGAGCATAAGCATAAAACAGATAACATTTCATCCCTATGTACTTTATCATGTTTAAGTATTCACAGTCAGATTGCCTTATATTCCAGTTGTATAATTACTATAAGAACATATGTACTGTTGTCTCTAAAGTACATCAAACTCTGTCAGGCTGATAGGTAATCAATTTTCACCTGTCCAAGTCAGACTTTAAAATTCTGAGAGTGTCCAAATAGCATTTATAATCTACATGTGCGCCGATACACAAGCTAAACATTTGTCTGATGCATTTAGTTCTTTCTTAACACCTCATACATTTCAATGGCGCAAACGATTTCTTTGTCTTATATGATTTGACGAGAAAACCTGGAATTAATTTACCATCATTAAAAAGTTAAAACCACTCATCCAGAACTGACATATAAATACATATATACCTATCAACGAAAGGTAAAAATTAAAAAATCAACAAAAAAATATATATTACAAAGGTATAAATAATGAGATAATTTATTGATTCTAATCTTTGATAATAATTTCACTTTGATCATTACAAAAACAGTTCCGTTATGATGAATATAAAGACGACAATAAAAGTACAAGAGAGTGTGTGGTCCGCTGTGATATAAACACCACAGAATTATGCCACATTCTGGAATAGTCTTCTTTTCAGATATAATCAATCTTGTAAGTATCGTAACACTGACTGAAGCCAAAGTTGCATCATCTACGACTTGACATCAGCAGCTAAAAAAAATTGCATAAGTCATCCTTGTTTTTGTTGATAAATATCCAGTGCTATAATACATTGTAACATGTAATTGCTCTAACTTGCCTGTTTAATTGGTGAATTACATCTATCACATGATAAAACCTGCCGCGGCTGACGGACAAGATATCTATGGCAGGATGCAGGGAATTAATAAAATGGAATTATATCTGAGAAATGCAGCAGAAAATATGTAGGAAATTAAAAGGTTTATAAAGAAAGATGAAAAAATGGTAGCGACTTTATGTTAGCTATCAGATTATATGCTACGTAAATACTGCTGTACATGACAGAGGTATCAATTACCTACTGGCACTATCCATTTCTGGTAATTGAAGAATAATTCAACATATCAAAAGAACACACAGATAGAAAGGTAAAATAGTTAGGGCAAGCCATGTGTCAGACTCACAGTACTGATGTAATATTGGATAAGGTGGGATAGAAGCATAAGACAATGAAGTGGGATATAGGTTTGAGTCAATGAAGTGGGATAGAAGCATGAGACAATGAAGAGGGAGAGAAGCATGAAACAATGAAGTGGGAGAGAAGTATGAAACAATGAAGTGGGATAGAAGCATGAGACAATGAAGTGGGAGAGAAGCATGAAACAATGAAGTGGGATAGAAGCATGAAACAATGATGTGGCAGAGAAGCATGAGACAATGAAGTGGGAGAGAAGCATGAGACAAGAAAGTGGGATAGAAGCATGAGACAATGAAGTGGGATAGAAGCATGAAACAATGAAGTGGGATAGAAGCATGAGACAATGAAGTGGGAGAGAAGCATGAAACAATGAAGTGGGATAGAAGCATGAGACAATGGTGTGGGATAGAAGCATGAGACAATGAAGTGGGATAGAAGCATGAGACAAGAAGTGGGAGAGAAGCATGAGACAATGAAGTGGGAAAGAAGCATAAGACAATGAAGACAAATAGAAGCATGAGACAATGAAGTGGGATATAGGTTTGAGTCAATGAAGTGGGATAGAAGCATAAGACAATGAAGTGGGATAGAAGCAAGAGACAATGAAGTGGGATAGAAGCATGAAACAATGAAGTGGGATAGAAGCATGAGACAATGAAGTGGGAAAGAAGCATAAGACAATGAAGTGGGATAGAAGCATGAGACAATGAAGTGGGATATAGGTTTGAGTCAATGAAGTGGGATAGAAGCATAAGACAATGAAGTGGGATATAGGTTTGAGTCAATGAAGTGGGATAGAAGCATGAGACAATGAAGTGGGATAGAAGCATGAGACAATGAAGTGGAAAAGAAGCATAAGACAATGAAGTGGGAAAGAAGCATGAGACAATGAAGTGGAATAGAAGCATGAGACAAGGAAGTGGGATATAGGTATGAGTCAATAAAGTGGGATAGAAGCATGAGACAATGAAGTGGGATAGAAGCATGAGACAATTTAGGGGCCATCTACTGATCTACTGATGGGAATCCAGACAGGGCCATCTACTGATGGGAACTCAGAGACAGGACCATCTACTGATGGGAACTCAGAGACAGGGACATCTACTGGTTGAAACTTGGAGACAGGACCATCTACTGATGGGAACTCAGAGACAGGGCCATCTACTGATGAGAACTCAGAGACAGGACCATATACTTGTTAAAACTTGGAGACAGGACCATCTACTGATGGGGACTCAGAGACAGAGCCATCTACTGGTTGAAACTCAGAGACAGGACCATCTACTGATGGGAACAAAGAGACAGAGTCATCTACTTGTACGCTGAGAAAGAGCCATCTACAGGTGGGATATCTTAGACATAAATATCTGCTGATGGGGTCCATCTACTGGTGGGAACTCACAGACAGGGTCATTTACTGGTGGGAACTCAGAGACAGGGCCATTTAATGATGGGACTCAGAGACAGCACCATTTACTGGTGGGATCTCTGAAGCAGGGCCATCGACTGGTGGGAACTCAGAGACAGGGCCATCTACTTGTGAGAACTTAGAGACAGAGCCATCTATTGGTGAGAACTTGGGAGACTGAGCCATCTACTGGTGGGAACTCAGAGAAAGGGCCATCTACTCGTGGATCTCTGAGACAGATCCATCTACAAGTATCACAATACAGCCATGGTACAAAAAATTCCAATTACATTAAATATTAAGATAGGCACATTTCAGTAATATGGAAGTGTCATTTATCTAGACAATTTGCATGGAGATATAAGTGTCCACAATTTGCATGGGGACATTAGTGTCCACAATTTGCATGGGGACATAAGTGTCCACAATTTGCATGGGGATATAAGTGTCCACAATTTGCATG
>JACSZP010050804.1:1795-14199 GCA_016161895.1 Pinna nobilis | reverse complement strand
ACAACAATACAACCAACAAAGCGTCATCGTGCAGTGAAGGTTCTTGAACGTGCCGATATTAGTCCTACTTTGGCACGGGACGCCGGTTTTTACTGTCTCATCCGAGGGACAGGAAAAACCAGCGTCCTCCGCTAAGCTGATTCGAACTCACGACCTCTCGATCAGATGGTCAGCACACTTAGCATGGAGCGACGGCTGCTTTCACTTGAAGTATGTAAGCTGTTTTGCCTTGTTCTCGTCTAGTTTTTCTCATTTGACAATGAGTGCAAATCGTTAAAATCTCAGCCATTTATTTGTATCTCTATTCACTCCGCAGATCGATTCCATCTGAGAAAGTTCCAGGAACCGTAAAAGAAATACTAAAACAAAATGATATCGGAGAGTTTCATCCAATTTCATATGTATCCCGCTGGTCGCTAACACGCACAATGAATGATTCTTGAATTTTTCATTTCTCTCATTACTGAAAAGGACCAAAAAGGCCAAAACATGTTGTATCTGAGTTTACTTTAATCTTTTTCATACAAATTTGCCGTGAAACCTTTTATAATTTTTTTTTTTCAAAACCATGATGCTCACAATTTCTACTATTCATTGTTTTCGTTTCTTGATAGAAATTCAATAAGGCAGGAGAACGTGGCAGCGATATGGATTTTACATGGAAAGGCTACTAACAAACAAGTTGATGTTAAAAAGGGGTTCCAATAGTCTCGGTTTAAGTAAGCTTTTCGCAAATTCCACGGTCGGTATAATGGTCTGGTTTGCCGATACGGCCTACCAATGGGTCGAATGTTTTTTAACATTTTTCAAACCGTCTTTATACACTGAATTTGATCACTGATTTCTCTATAGATCTCCCAGCGGATGTAACCGGTTAAAAGGGAATGATTACTCCTCATAGACACCTGATCCCATCTCTGGTGTGGTCATATTTTTGCAAATCTTTATTTTGTATTCCTTATAAAAAATATGAGATCAATCATTAATTGTTCGTTACCTTTACTTTTTCATTGTGGTGTTTAATTCTGCGATAATTTATTCTCCAATTTCCAAAATACTTCTTCCTTTTGACAACACTTCATTTTACATATACATTTGGCTTGACGCTACTATTGTTAGTAATGTTTTTACACCCTTTTCAACATTATTTCAGTCATACAGTGTTGGCACCAAGTTTCCCGAATTTGACCCTTGCAGTGAGCTTTATACGAATTGTTGTATTAAATAAGTCACTCTTGTTGTTTTACACAACGTCGCTGAATCACGGGGCAGAATACATGGCGGCGGTTACTGAAATGCTTTATTCAAGTACCAATGAACATTTTTCCAAGAATGTACATGTATTCCTACGCCAGTATACAATAAATGTAAGAACCCATAACGGTTACAGTAATAAGGCCAAAGACATAACACTGAGCACCTGAACTTACCTCTGATCTTTAGTGAGGTTCGTGTCACTCTATGTTTTGGTTTTAAGTGTAACATGTGTATTTTGATTGCTGTTTGTGATGACGCCTGTTTTTTTTTGTTTGGCCATGACGTTGTCTGTCGTGGAATATTGAATTTAGAATGCCCCCTTGGTATCTTCTACTTATGCTTTTTATACGTTACGTCACAGAAGTGTCGATGGAAAGCTGCAACATTTAGCCTACGTTCGGCTCTTAAAGTCATTTAGTAAGGAGTGTTCTTAAAGGTACCAATGCCTATTGTTAAATGGTTTGCCACGGGACCTTGGTTTTGATTATCTCATCCATATAACAAAGAAAGCTATCTACCTCCACCGAGAAGATTTGAAGCCATGCCTGTAAGATCTGAAGTTGCATCCGGAGCCACGACGGCTCTCTACGGCTTCTTTGCAGCGATGAAGAAATAAGCTCACCATATTCAAGTTAAAAGTCATACCGGGTCGTGTATCGAAATTCGAAACGTGTGCTTTATCTCAATATTTTGTTTCCCTTAAACACACAATTGACCAATTTTGTTTCGTACCGGTAAAAACACACCCAGTTACCATTTGAAAAATAAATTGAGCATTCTACTCATCGAAAAACAAAATATCCAAATTAAACGTGATTTTCAAAAAGCAATTTATTTATTTGTTGTTTTATTGGTAATGAAATGAAACCTTGCAGAATTTGGTAGAATTCTAACCCTCGAGACTTTTTTGTAGTTATTGCACCCATCTAGGTGTAGATTTCCTCTCTATCATTTTCCCGTGCAATTTGGAAAGAGGTAATATGATAAAATAAATAGATAATCACCCAGAAAATAACACACAAGAAAACGTGAACATTATTTTTTCCCTTGTATTGTTATAATACGTCTAGAAATTTTAGAGTTTGAAAATTTCATTAACTTTACCTTGTGGGAATAGAAAGGAGAATAAGTACCATTAAGATTCACTTCTGTGTATGATGGAATACAGAACTAAAGAAAGAATCCCCAAAACACAAAGGCGCCATGAGTAATCTCGAACTTGTTTTGGATGGTCGTGAGTTATGCACAAGGTCCCGGCTATGATATTTTATGTCAAATCACATGGAAAAAGAAAAACACGTAAATGCAATATATAGATACACTTTTAAGAATATATTTCATATATTGGATTGTATAAATCGTAAAAGAAAAGAAAATTGAAAGAGAAGTTAAGGCCTCCTTAATTTAAGTTGAGGTCAAAACCGAAAGTTCCCGTATTCATTAAATAAAACTCAGACTTAACCACGTTGTGGTTCATTTGTCCACCGAAACCAAGGGAGAAAAATACTATGTCTGTGAAAACAATGTCTGGTAAATTTCTCCACTGCAAAACCATGACCCCTCACAAAACGATGTACTCGCACTAATAATAAAACAGTATTTACGACAGGAATTTTTTTACGCAAGCTTTTTGCTGTTTTAAGCCCTCCAGATTTGACCTGACCGGTGTACACTAATAGAAGACAGTTTCCAACACTTACAACTTCTTTATAAATTTAATTACCAAGTGTAAAAAGGGGGCAGTTGAAAATACCAAGGGTCAAACGAAAATGCAAAAATCCATGGCAGAAGAAACCATGGCAAAACAAAAAGAAACAATGACACAAACAGCAATCAACACAAGACGTGTAAAACAATAAACAGAGTAACACGAAACCCACCAAAAACCGGGGGTTAGTCCAGGTGCTCCGGAAGGGTAAGTTATTTGTTCGCTATTGTGAATGAAAAAAAGTTACTAAAATATAAATACAATTGTTTCCATTGATAGACGGAACACTTATGATACATCATACAAGAATATTATCGGATGAACACAGGGTTTTAAAAAAAACTTTATGAACAATCATACGATTATCTAGTGTTTTAACTCTGTATCTATCAACACGACTTTCACGAAGCTTTCATATTCGGTAAAGGTTTTCATATATTGGATTGTATAAAACTCTTAAAGTCAATGAGAAGAAACGATCGTTAACGCTTATTGCCACACGCAATTCGGTTTTACAGACCAAATTCGAACGGACAGAAACTTTATACACCGGCAAATGACAATCAGTATGTATCTCCATGACCCAGGGCTAACAACCAAGGCAGGCTCTAACGACTAGGTCTCCAATCGTATCTTCCAGTTTCTCATGCCTAGTCTGATCTCAAATAAAGAAAACATCAAACCATTTCTTTTGTCCTATTTGTAAACACGACATCCATTTCTTTATCAATTTAATATCCGGTTTTATTAGCTAGCCATCTTATATTACTACTGCTTAAGCGTTAAAAAGAACAGGGGGTCGGTATGGTTGGCTATGGAAGCGTACGAATTATATCCTTTTGGAAACCTCCACTCTCTTGACCCAGTGGGTAGCAAAGTAAGATTAAATAACGCTCGCTAGCTCCCTTAGTTTTATGTGTTTCTTCTCCTGGAGGCTTTGATCCAACTGCAAAATCACTTTCGTTTTAATGAAATATTTATCAATCTAATTCCCGGAAAATGAAATAAAGAAGGCAATGTTGATGAGACTCATTCGCTAGGGATCATTTGATCGAACCGATAGCTTAGAGCTCGAAAATTCTTAATTCAGAATTCAGTATAAGTTATTTTCTTTTACATTTAATTCGTCTGTCACCTTTTTGTGAATTGAATTTTTTTTTATCTAACTAGCAGCAATTAGCAATTCGACACGATAAAATAAATGCTACTGATATTTTCAGATTGACTTATTATGCTTTTGCTATATTGCTCAGAATTATATTGAACTTATTAGTTCTCAACAGGCTTGTTCTTAAAAACTTCTGTCTTTACATTTACGTGCTTTTGAAATTTTTTGTTGTTGGTTGCATTGTTAAAAGTTCTTTATACAAGATCTTCATTCATTTCGACGACATTCAATTTTCATTCTATTATTTCTCTCGCGTTTCGTGATATCCACTCCTCTGACTGAGCAAAATTAGCGAACTCTGGTTATATCATTACACCTTGCCCGACTTCTTAAATACATATACATGTAATTATACTGTCAGCTTTGAGGTCCACGCGTGGAGACAATTGACACTAAATACGTCATGTTTTTGGTGTAAAGTACACCGGACTAAAATGCCATAGTCAAATAAAACGTTATGTATCTACACAAAACATTGCTCGAATTGGTATCGTGCGAAATACTGAACGTTTGTGGTCTGCATGGAGGGATATGTGTAATCAACAGTACTGGGCAATGTATTCATGTTTTCAGCATACTGGATATATCGTTTTGATTAATTCTGTCATTGTTATGTGTAGTTACAGCAATACCAAAAGTAGTTATGCTTCTAATAAAGTATTAATAGATTCTATATGGAATGCTGTCATTATTTTGTCTAAGTACTAGATTTAAAGGAATTTCTTATTTTCCTTTACTTTTTGAAAAAAAGAAAGAAAGTAAGAAAAATGCTTTTTATCGTCATATTTCGGTTGTTCATAATTGACACCGTTCTGTTTTTCCTTCCTTTCTTCTTTATTCGCTTTATTTCATTTGTTTGCTTTGATTTTTGGACAAATTTTATCGATTTTGTGTTGTTTTCACTCAATTCAAATTAACAAGTGTATCTTATAATTTTTTAACATCGTTGAATGCCTTTTTTTTTTTTAGAAATGATGCGTTTTGCATAACAATATGTCACTAATTTGTGACAAAATAATCTTTGACTTGGTATATGAGTTTGAATATCTACAGTGGAACCTCATTAATCCGGACAGCCTCATTAATCCGGACACTGTTTTTCCCAAGCAAACTGTCCGGATAAATGAAGCATAATGAAACATACATTTCATAATGAATAATGCAATTTGAACACTTTGTTCCATAGAAATATCGTCCGGAAGGTAAAACATCCGGATTAATGAGACTCGACTATATTCCATTTCATTGATACTTTTAATGTTATGTCTGACTTTTGGATAAAAAACCCCGTTAAATTAAGAATTATTCCAATATCAAACATCTGAGTTACTTGATCATTTCCTTTATATGAAACACGTGCCATAATTATGAACACAACTTTTAAAATTTTGTCATGACAATGGCCCAGAGTTGACGAATTATTTGAGAGAGCTAGGTACTTCTACACTTGTATTTAGGTTTCATATACTGACCATTGTTACGCAAACGACAATATCATTATTTCTGTGGCGATTTCTATAAAGATCTTTTAAATGATTTAATCGCATAGATTGTATTCGATTTGCCTCGCAATTGCTGAAAGAATGGCAACAAAAAAGGGACCAAATTTTGAACATTTCATGTTGTTGAGTTTTAATCTTACTAAATAGGTCGCAGAATGGTAAACTAACAAAAAAGTTGACTGTAGAAGATATCAAAAGGGGATCAATGAATCAAAAATCCAAAGGCAGACGAAATCATAGCCAAACAAAAAAGAGACAACACAAACAGCTATCAACACAACAAGACACGAAAAATAAGTAACACGAACCCCCACCATAAACCAGGGGTGAGTTCAGGTGCCCCGGAAGAGTAAGCAACTCCTGCTCCGCGCGCGGCACCCGCCGTGTCACAAATTTTCACTTTCTTTCACACATAGTCACTTTCTGAGAAAATATCTCGCCATGTTTATCACCTTTGCAACAGTCAACAGAACTGAAAATTACTGAATACAAATACGTAGGAGTATAAATTTGCAATATATCATATCATAGATCAGATTAAAACGTTTCATTAATTTCAAATCGAGGTCAGAATACTGTTTGCGTCACGGTTTCGCGATGTTTCTTCACTATTTTTGTATTGGGATGGAATAAGTAATTTCGATTTTGCTTTAGATACCACCCCATCTCTATACATCATAAAGTCTTGATGCTATTTAAAGAAATACGTCTATACGTCCTTCACTAGTCTATAAATTAGAAAATATAGTAAGTATCGACCTGTACTCGTTCTGAAGTTTTCCAAATAAAATATTAGTCGGTGACGGATTCATAGGAGTGAAAGATTTTTGAGTGAGTTGTTTAAAAAAAACCCCAAATACTGCTGAAACAACAACAACAACAAACGACAGGACCGCCATGGTCTAGTGGTAAGCGTGCTCGACTTCTGATCGACAGATCCAGGGTTCGAGCACAATTCACGCCGCAGTTGGCTGTCCTTGTCTTCCGGATGATACAGTGAAAACCGAGGTCTTGTGTCATAGAGGGTGTCGGCACGTTAAAGAACCCTTCCTGCTCTACGGCCATAAGTGCCGGGCACAGGCAAAATTTGTTGCCCTTCATCGGCATACGGGGACGTCTCCATATGAGTGAAATCTTCTTGAGTGGGACATTAAACAACAGTACAACCAACCAACCAACAAATGGCACAGTAAATTCGATGGTGTGTCGCATTTATAAATTCATTCTTTCCTTCCAACTCAGGAGTGTATTATTTGTTCATCGTTTGATTTACTGAATGACAAGTTAAAAAAAAATCAAAATCAAAACGTAAACCAATGCATGCAATTGAAATGCAGTATTGATAAATGTTTACTGTTTGTCTATCTTTATTAAATATCTAAAAAGTTAAATACATGAAATAGTGGAAATAAATAAATTAATCAACTAATTAGTAAAACCATGCGAAATATATTCATTTTTTATGAAAATTATTTTTGTGTCCTTATGGTTTTAGCTTAGTAAACCCAGTAAATTATCTCACGATTCCCAATATCCAGGTACAGATCCTCCCCTCCTTAAATTTATTTGTTTATTTTGTTTATTCTTCACCCGCCTGATGCGGTCGTACAAATTTAGGACTTACTTATTGCTTGAATATTCTCTTCTAGGTAAATATCTCCAATCTTTCTTGTACGACTGTTACAAATATTGTTTGATTTAAATAAGTTGTATGCTTGTTTTCCTATTCAATGCAAATTTTATGTATATGCATCATATTGTATCTCTATAGTGGCAGCAATGAATATGTTTAAACTAATTTAGAAGTAACTAAAAGTGCAGATGTTGTTCTGGATTGTTGTTCTTATAATCGGTATTTTTCATCTAGCTGTCGTGCTTTTAAGTCAAGTCCTGTGTCTTTCAGACTTTGACAAAATGACACGCATACTCGTGCAACTATCCATATATCGAATTATTTATATCTTTAAAACACATGTTTTGTAGTACCTGAATAACCCTTCATGTTTTCTGCTGAGACACCAACATCTAAAATCTACTGGAACGCTAATCTGAGCAATATGAATTTGAGACGGGTGTGTCATGCCAACAGGGGACGCTGACTCCTTCCGGACACCTGGTCCCAGCCCGTTAAGGATTTGCGACTGTTTCCCCACGTTGAGGTAATTATTTTCCTAGAGTTGTCTTGTCTTAGGATTACGATTTTCAAATATCTTATTCAGTTTTACTTGAAAGCACCTTTATGAAGATATAATATGAAAGTCACGCAACTATAAAGATAATAAAGACTTAATGACTTTTCATATCAAGGTATATGACATACTTTTGTAAAACTTTGTCTCCATCAGAACAAATCAGTATATAGGCCTTTATCTGACCTAACAGATGACCACGGACCTATGTACATGAATCGAATATGTGTAATTTTTTTAATGACTTTTCAAACATTGTTTTACATCCTGTGTAGTTCGGGATTGTAAGATATTCCTCTGGACCAAGTTGCACAATGCATTGTTAAATTAATTTGTAATTAGCCACTGACTACAAGTTAAAGTTGTAGCTTGTAATTTGCTAACTACATGTTCATGGTTTAATGCTTTTGCAGAATTGTTTAGATAGTTAATAACGACTTTACCAATAAAATTTTATTTTTGAGTTACCACAACCACAGCATTATCATCATCAAATTCACAGGTAAATTTAACTACGAATTAAACTCTTGTGCCTCTGCGTTCTGATCATGGAATATTATCTCACCGATCTCCATTTTCATTTTGGTCAGATATCTTAAAAGTACCTTGTGGTGCGCGATGTGAACCTTTATGGTAGAGTAACATTCATATACAGCCATAAATCAATTCTTATGATTTAACTGACAGTCATGGGACATAAATATTAATCACTTACATTATTTCCTTCTTTGTTTTAAATAAAACCAACAATTTTTAAATGCCCACAAAATTGTAGAATTTGGGCAAAATTGTTTATACATGTATATTATTTTTTCATAAAGGAAATCGAATTTATATTTTTAGCTTTCTGATATTTGGATATTTTGATAATTCTGTGAAAATAATGATTTTGAGGGGGATAAAACTTTTAATTTTTTTTCATGTTTCATGAGACATAAAGAACAATGAAGAACTTACAAAATTTATCGTGAGAGAATGAGTGTCATTTAAGTAACTAAACACGAAATTTCAAAAATGAATACATGTATATTTCATAAATAAGGAATTATCTTGCTTTAACTTAGTAAATATTTACCAAAGTCTGGTATGATCTGTGGATTTTACAAGCATTTAAAATTTGTTGATTTTATATAAACAATAAAGTAAATATCAAAAGTGACAAATATTCATGTCCCATGACTATACCTACAAGAAAAACGACAAACATTTTTCGAAAGCCAAAATTGTATTTGTATCACCATGAATTAGTTTATGAGCTGAAGCTAAATAAAGTATAAGCAATTTAATAAAGAGTGCATTAAAATAACGGTCTTCGAAATCTCATTCGAAAGTTTGAGATTGGATTTCAGCTTTCCAAAGACGTAGATAAACTAAATTGTTTCCAAAAGTATGTATGTCAATATTCTTATTAGAAAAAATTGTCCAATGTCTTGTTATACATGTAATACGATATAACCTAGATTTCCATCAAAGAACATGTATATGTAATGACCGTCAATTATTCTGTTATCCGTATTACGTAAGTAAACCTAATATAGAAAAGTTCACACAAGAGTCAATTTAAATTGTAAAACAGGAGATATTTAAAGTACACAGCAAATCAAGGCACATCTAATTAAAAAAGTGAATAAAAATTCATTACAAAATCTGTTATTTAAAAAGTGAATTTTCATAAATGGGCCAATTTTGCGTTGTTGTCCTTTTCGTACCTTAAAACCATTCAGGAGAACTTATAGCAACGCATGGCAGATTAGGAGCTTGCTTTAGTATCTCACACCTAAATCCCTGCAAAAAAGCAAAATAAAGAAATTAGACCCACACCCATATAATCAAGGAAAAAATCCCTAGTAGGTACAAGAGATTTGTTTACATCAATACAGCGGGTAATATATATTAAACTCGATTTGTTGTACTTCTTGTGGTAGCGATTTCGCCTGCTGGTGGCGAGGTCGTAGGCTCTAGTCTGTTTGAAGAAAGTGGCAGGCTTTTCAGTTTTTTCAGATGAGGTAATAAAACCCGAGGTCAACTCTCAATATGTCAGAACGTAGAAGAACTGCTCCATTGTCCTAAGTGTCCTAAATTTAAAGACCTTCATCGGTATTTGTTGTCGTTTCCATGTAAGTGACATATTTTTTTTTAGTTTACCACATTTTTTATCATGAATAGAAATGGGATTGGGCATATTTTTTTCAACATTATTTGTGCCCTCTCCATAGCATGATAATACAATGATGTGTCACAGATGGCGGTATATGCAATGGATATTTAATATTGTTAGATAATCAATTAACAAGAAAAGGTGAAAAAATAAGGAAAGAAATAAAGAAAAGATCATGACAATACTGATACATATTAGACCTAATAGCTTTTAAGAAGTAAACCGTCTTGAGGTGATCAAATACTTTTGCACAGATAATACGATGTTTTCATTATCTGCAAAATACACTGAAGAGTAACCAAATAACAACTTATGAACTGTTAAGGGCTGGTATCCATTTAAAGTAAGAAATAGATAGTTTCTTTGGATATGATATCGGGGCAACTCAGCAGATAGTGGGAAGCATTGATGACCACAAAATCAAAACTTCATTATTGATTAAATTAACCTTTAAAATATCCTCTTTAAAAATACTACATTCATGTATTAACCTGGCAATGTGAATATTACCTTTTCTATCTCCTACAAAAAAAAAAAAACAAAACAAAAAAACAAAAACGGAACCTTATTTACATTTCTACTATTCTTTAGACCATATTTAGATTGACTGGTAGTAGAATTATGTCTTACAGTAATACTAAGAGAATCCTATAATATTATTGAAGATGTACCTATTCTTGTAGAGTAGGTTAAACAACACTACAATTAAGCAACACATCTCAATAAATGGACTGTTCTGATTGCCTTATACTCTATGCTTAGCATCTGACCGCTGCATTATTTGGTAGAGGCACTTGACACCTGGTATACGGCTTTCTTCATTATCCATTAAACTCACGACAAAATCTCTGCCCCATTAATTTTTGTCTTTAAGAGTTCCATCGATGAAGAAACAAATTGTTAAAGAATAATACGCTCGCTGACAACATAGTTTCATCAATAAACACGAAGTTTATTGGGACCGTGTTCGGCAATTGCAAATAACAAATAACATGTAGTTAATTGATCGTAATAAAGTTAAGCTTCTTGAAATTGAAGCACCGGTCATATTGTTTAAAAGACATTCTCTAGGATTTGATGGATATTGGACCAATTCCATTCTATCCTTCCTGTACATGATTTATAGTCACAAACGATTTTATGGGCAATTAAGACTATATTTTTCATTCCATGAATTGACATGCAGAAAGTTTTGTTTACCTCGTGTTTGTGAATGTGCAAGATTTGACAGAGACTTCTCCATGTTATTATAAGTGAAGGTACGGATTTTATTCATGAGACAGTTTTTACATTAAGCTTTATGAGGTGAAATATCGCCCGTGCTACGGAAATACGCTCCCGTCAATACCCGTTTCACTAACACAATTAACCCTGCAATAACAACTAATTACAGCAAACAAATTAGAACCTTACAAAGTCATGTGATAAACCACATGCAAATGTGTTATAGATTACTTGTCCTAACAAAAGGGCACGTGCTCATATAATGCTACCTGCTCGTGCGAAAAGAAAGCGTTTATGACACCGCTATGCTTTGAATTGAAACGGGTGTGTATTGATTTGTATAACGAGCCCGTACCATAATACAATAGTCTAACAGCCTATTTTATAACTGTCTCTAATATCAATAAATAAAAATAATACATAATTCTATGGTAGATACAACAAGCAATTAATTATTTTGGGACAGGAATAAAATTAATACTTATAAATTATAAAGTGTTTTATGGTAAAACTAATCCATTTGTTTTTCTTAAACCATATATTCAGTCAGTAGCGCCCTAACATTTGTTTTCACGTTTTTCATTTGAATCACTGTAAACGATTTGGTTCGTCATCAAACAAATTATTTGAAATATAAGTACATATTTTTATATTAAAAAGTGGTACAAGGCCTGAGAATTATTAGTTCTCTTTTTATTTAAAAAAGGTGATTCATAATAAAGAATGGCAATAGTATTGAAATTTTATGAAGGGTGTTTAACTAGATTAGCTTTGTTCATTTTCCCGAGATAACGAATCTAAATAATATTGAAATTATATGTAGGGTTATTGTGTTTAGCTATGTTAGCTGTATGTTCATTTTCCCAAAATTTTCACAGGACTAATCTCCAAGTAATGTTAAAATTCTTTTTCTATTTCAGGCTCATACTTTTGTTCCTGGTCATGTATACTATTTCTAGATTTTTTTATCAGAAACGTCAGGACGTTTTATACATAAATTGATTCATTTCTTCGTCATTTACTTTCCGCTGCTGATTCACTTTCATTGGTTGTCCAGCTTTATAACGATGGCATCCAGTTCAAGAGGAGTACAGACATTTCTACAGGCAAGGACTTGTCCTTTTGTGTCTTTTGATTGATAAAATGACAAATTCAAAGTTTATATTATCCAATGATGATAACAATGAATATGAAAAAA
>JACSZP010050794.1:0-14659 GCA_016161895.1 Pinna nobilis | reverse complement strand
AACCTGGTGCAAAGAGATACTTTAAACGAACAAACAAAAGAGCTATGAAAAAACTGAACAAAACTGAACAAAACAAAAGCAAAGAACAAAATACTAATGATAATTTTCAGATACTTGAAGCAGAACATGATCCAGTTGATGAGCAAATGAGCAGTGATGTACAACCATTTGAGTGCAGTCGAACAGTACAAGGTAATTTTAATCAGGCAAACCCTGTATTCGGAGATAATGCTGGTGCACAGTGTGTGGCAAACTGTCTTTCTGCGATATCATATCACAATATAAAAGATGTCTCTCTGTGGCAGCCAACAGATCTTGACAGCATTCTAGAAACGGGTAATGAGCTGTACTCCTTTTTGAGGAGAAATTTGGCTGCAACAGAGAGTTATCTTCTCATTCACGAACTGCCAAATATGCTTGAATGTTATGATATGGACTTTGAATATGAATTTAAGGAATCTGTGCCCACTGTAATAGAACTTGAAAACAGGAGAATCAATTTAGATGACTTCAATGCATTTAGTTTGGATGAAGCTCTACAACTATCTTTGCTAGATACTCATGGATGCTTTGTTTGTTTTGGAGGAAACACAATGCTGATAGGTAAATCAAACGGAGGCTATTTTGCATTTGATTCCCACTCGAGGTCACAAACTGGAATGTTTACTATCGAAGGAAAGAGTAGCTGTGTCAGAATGATGAGCATTACTGATGTAATTGACCACTTAACATCATTAGCTTTATCAATGAACTACAGGACTAATATTATTTGTGAGGTAACTGGTGTTGTTTGTATGTGCAGAGAAGTGATAGAAATCAGGAGGAATGAAAATCAAGTAGATCAAGTTGAGGTGAAATCCAACGTAAATTTACCAGGTCGTTGCAGAATGAGCAATAAAAATGGTAGTTCAGTCAATAGCTCTGGTGATGCAAGAGTTGAAATGGAAGATGATGTTCAGCTGGTTTCATCAACTACTGAAAAATCTCACTTTACGCCATTTACAAATGATACTAGAGTCATGTTATGTAGATCTCTTGGTATAGTGAAGTCAACAAATTCTTCCCTAACAGCAAGTGCAAGTTTTGATGCTGGAAAGCCAAACATTTGCCAAAAAATTAAAGGTGACGGTAACTGTTTCTTCCGAGCATTGTCTTTTTGTGTGTCAGAATCAGAAGAAAATCACCATGCACTACGACAAAAAGTATGTAACCATCTTCAAACACATAGTGACATTTTTCAAACATTGCCGAGAAATTCATATGATGACATGAAAAGATATGTTACTGTATCAAAAATGTGTCAAGATGGAACTTGGGCTACCGAAGTAGAGATATTTGCAGCAGCTCATTTGTTGAAAGCTGATATTTACACATTTTCAAATGACAGATGGCTAAGGTATTCCGGGAAAGTCGTTGATAGGAACATAATCCAGCGGCATGAGTCCATTTATCTGAACCACGTTAATGCCAATCATTATGATGTTGTACTATGTGTAGATTCTGTACGCGGTGACTTCTCTGAGTTGGCAACCGAAGCTTATCGGACACAATTTGAAAGTGATGTAAGAGAAAAGTTGGCTATTAAAAAAGAAGGTAAAAGCAGTAGAAAGAGTGAGTCCAACAAGCATATAAAAGAAAATGAATTCAAACTCAGATCGGATGGTAAAATATCTAAAAAGAACCATTATAGCTCTGGATCTGCATTCAAAACAAGATATAGGACAGATGCCAACTTCCGTGCTGCAATCTTGGAAAGTAGAAGCACTAGGTACAGGAATGACGCCGCATACAGAAATAAACTGCGAAGTGCAGGTATGCAAAAGTATGGTAAAGACAAAGTAGCAATCTTGCAGGCACATAAACAAAAGTACTGTGACAATGAGATGTTAAGGAGTAAGATACAAGAGGAAAGTAGGCATAGAAGTAGATCTATGTACAGAGATGACAAAAACTACAAAGATAACAAACGAAAAACAAGTGTTCAAAAGTACAAGGATGATACAAGTCATAAAAACAAAGTCAAACGAGCAAGTACTCAGAAATATAGAAATGACCAAGCTCATAGAGAGCGTGTTCGACAAGCTAGTACACAGAAATACAGAGAAAACAAATCTCACAGAGAGAATGTTAAACAAGCTAGCAAACAAAAATACACAGAAAACGAACCCCACAGAGAGAATGTAAAACATGCAAGTAAGCAGAAATACGCAGAAGACAAATCCCACAGAGAGAGAGTTCAACAAGCTAGTAAGCGGAAATACACAGAAGACAAATCCCACAGAGAGAATGTTCAACAAGCTAGTAAGCGGAAATATGCAGAAGACAAATCCCACAGAGAGAATGTTCAACAAGCTAGTAAACAAAAGTACAGAGAAAATGAAATCCATAGAGAGAATCTGAAACAAGCTAGTAAACAAAAGTACAAAGTAAAAACGCACAGAGAGAAAGTTCAGCAAGCAAGTAAACAAAGATATGCTGAAAAAAGATCCAACTTGTTGAAAAAGAAACGGAATGAACATTATATGATTGATGCCTTCAAATCTGAAGTTTGCAAGGGTCCTTCATGCGTGTGTTGCTCATGTCATAGATTACTCTTTGAAAAGCAAGTGATTGAATGTAAACAAAAAGTGATCACCAAAAAAGCAGCTGATAATTGTCTATCACAGAAATATTTTCACAATGAATGTTATGAAAATTGTCCTGAAAATTGTTCACAAAATCGGCTTTGGCTCTGTAAGACATGTCAAAGGAAGATAAAAGCTGGAGAAAAACCTGCTGAGTCGTGGTCTAATAACATGAGTCTGGAAGAAATACCAGAATCTCTTGGCAATTTAAATAGTTTGGAACAGCATTTAATAGCAAGACACATTCCATTCATGAAACTCACAGCATTGCCTCAAGGCGGTCAGAACTGTATGCACGGACCAGTTGTATGTGTACCATCAGAAATAAAGAAAGTTTCAACATTACCAAGATCTGAAGATGAGAACATGTTGTTGAAAGTGAAATTAAAACGCAAAATAAGTTACAAAGGGCATTATGAATACAATTTTGTGAATACAAAACGTGTAATGCAGGCTCTAGAATTCCTAAAGAAAGGAAACAAGTGGTATGATGATGTAAGCATTGATGTCAACTGGAAGAATACCTTTTTGTCTGATACTGATACAAATGATTGTGCTAAGCAAGCTGACATGAATGAAATTACTTCACCAAGTGAACAAGATGAAGGTGAACACATTCAATATGACACATGTCTTGAACCTGTTGACATTGGCCAGGAAGTGCTTGATCATCATTTTGATGAAATTTACAACCTAGCTCCTGCTGAAGGAAAAAATCCTGTGAAACTATTACAAGAGAATGGTAATGAAGCTAAATCATTCCCTCATCATTTCCCATCTGGCATAAACACTTGGAATGAAACAAGAGATAAAAGGATAACCTTATCTAGATATCTCAACAATAGGTTAATGAATGCAGACAATAGGTTTGCAAGAGACATTAACTACATATTTTTCAGCCAGTATCTTTCAGAATTGAATCAAGTGATTGAAAAGACGCAAATATCTTTGAGAAAAAGTAATGAATCAGTAAATGCAAAGCCAGTTTCACGTGATATGATACAGAATCCTGAAACATTAAAAAAATTATTTCGTGAAGATGAAGCATTTAGATTTCTTCAACCGATTAGAGGAACACCGTCTTACTGGCAATCTGCACAGAAAGACCTATTTGCTATGTTGCGACAGCTTGGAATACCTACCTGGTTTTGCTCTTTCTCAGCTGCTGAATTTAGATGGACTGAAACAATCGATGTGATATTGACACATCAAGGTGATAAAAGAAAAGCTGGAGACCTTAACTGGACAGAGAAATCAGAAATATTGAAAAGCAATCCTGTAACAGTAGCTCGCATGTTTGAACATCGATTTCATATTTTTCTGAGAGAAGTTATTTTATCGCCATCAGAACCAATTGGAAAAGTTGTGGATTATTTCAACAGAGTTGAATTTCAACAGAGAGGATCACCACACATGCATTGTCTCTTCTGGGTTGAAAATGCACCAAAATTAGATTCGGATAATAATGAAACCGTATGTGAATTCATTGACAATTATGTAACATGTGAAATACCCTCTGAAAGTGAAGACTCTGAGCTACGCTTGATTGTTGAAGAAGTACAGCAGCATAGTAAAAAACACTCCAAAGCTTGCAAAAAGAGAGGCACTGAGTGCAGGTTTAATTTCCCAAGACCTCCTTCAGAAAAAACATTCATATCTACTCCCCTGGAGAATGATGAAAATGATGCAAATGACTGTACTGTGGTTGATAAAAACAATCAGAATAAACCTCTTTCGAAATCAGAAGCAAAATGTATTCTTCAAAAGGTATGGGAAAAACTACTGGATGTGAAAACAGACTTCCCTTCAACTTCTGATTTATTTGATTACCTCGGGATCTCGCAAGATATTTATGAAGAGGCACACAATATAATGACAGCAAATCAGAAAATTGTATTGAAAAGAAATGTAAATGAGCTATGGACTAACCAATACAATCCACAACTCTTGAAGTGTTGGAATGCAAACATGGACATTCAGTACATTTTAGATCCATACAGTTGTATTGTTTATGTAGTATCTTACATATCAAAGGCAGAAAGAGAGATGGGACTGCTACTAAAGCAAACAAAAATAGAAGCAGAGGAAGGCAATCTTAATGCTCGTCAAACTCTCAAAAGTATTGGATCAGCCTATCTTGGTCACAGGGAGGTCAGTGTACAAGAAGCTGTATATCGTGTATGCAACCTTAATATGAAAGAATGTTCAAGAAAAGTTGTCTTTATACCTGTGGGTGACAATCCAACACGTCTCAGCAAGCCACTCTCATTAATGCAAACAAAAGATAAAAGTAATGATGACGATGAAACCGAAGATGATATTTGGATGACTAACATAATTGAGAGGTACGAAGCCAGGCCTTCAGACAAAACTTTTAACAAGATGTGCCTAGCAAGATTCTGTTCTGAATATCGTGTCTTAGCAAAGTCACAAGTTCCAGGAAAAGAAACGGACGTAGTGTTCAAACTACAGAATAACAAAGGATTTATTCAAAAAAGGACAAGAACACAACCAGCTGTTGTGAGATATCCAAGATTTAGCATTGAGAAAACCCCAGAAAAATACTTCTTATCAATCTTACAGCTATTCCTTCCACACAGATCAAAAAATCAATTGAAACCACCAGGATTTGACCTGTATCAAACATTCTATGAGTCTGGTCATGTAAAGATCAATGAGAAGGATTCCTTACAGGCAGTAAAAGAAATAGTTGATGCAAATCATGAAATATATTCAATGTATGGAAATGCAGTTGACAGTGCACATGAAGCTTTTGAGCAATGTGGTGAGCCTGAAGATGCATGGTCTTTACTATGTCCAGAAACTGAAGTGAGCAGAAAAGAATGCCTTCTAGACAGAGAAAAAAATCCTGAAACAGATGAATCTAATGAGATTCAAATTACTGACTTAGACACAAATCAAGGTTCTGCTGACATATTGTACACTGTGCAGGATAATGAAATACCAAGAAATGAAGCTTTGCTTTTGATGCGTACACTAAATGAGAAACAAAGACATGTGTTCTACTTTGTACGAAACTGGGTATTAAACACCAAAGATGGACTGAATCCTGATCCATTTCACATTTTTGTAACTGGAGGTGCAGGCACAGGCAAGAGCCATTTGATCAAGGCATTGAAATATGAATCTTCAAGGCTACTTTCTCATCTTTGTTCTCACCCAGATGATACCACTGTTCTTCTGACAGCCTTTACAGGAACAGCTGCTTTTAATATTGGGGGTTGTACAATTCACCATGCTTTTTCGCTCAACAGATACTTGGCATTGCCATATGAACCTCTCAAAGAACAAACACTGAATGCTGTAAGAGCAAAACTTCAGAACCTTCGTATACTTGTTATTGATGAAGTATCAATGGTATTCAAGAGATTGTTGTATTACATACATGAACGGCTGGTACAAATCAAGGGAGATAAGAGACCATTTGGAGGTGTATCTGTGATAGCAGTCGGTGATTTTTATCAGTTACCACCAGTTAAACAGCGCAAAGATGAAAGGCTATACAAAGATAATTGCTCATATCCAATTGATTATTGGAACACACTGTTTTCAGCTATTGAGCTAGATCAGATAATGAGACAGCAATCAGATCAGCCATTCGCACACATGTTGAATATATTCCGAACCCGCACACTTGACATGGCACTTCCACAAGAACCAAAACAAATGCTGGCAGACTGTGTTAGAGATGGAGATGATGATGCACTGCATGTGTACTCAACAAATGAAGAAGTGAATAAATATAATCTCTCCATGCTTCAAAAACAATGCACTGATTTGATTGAAATAAATGCAAGGGATTATCAGAGAGACAAGAGATCTGGGAAAATGAAACTCTGTGACAAACCATTAGCTAAATTAAAAACTGATGGACTTGAAAGCTGCCTTTTGTTAGCTGTTAATGCTAGAGTTATGTTGACTAGGAATTGCAATGTTGCTGATGGTCTTGTGAATGGAGTAATTGGAACAGTTAGAGACATTTTGAAGGACAAGTCAGAAGTGAAAGGTGTTGAAGTAGAATTTGATAGTGCCAATGTTGGAAAAAGTTGTGGTAAAAGAAAGGATAATGGGAAGAACACTGTGTTAATTGAACGAACAGAGGAAGAACTGAAAAGGAAATCTGCAGGCAATACTATAAGACATCAATTCCCTCTGAAGTTAGCTTGGGCATGTACAGCACACAAAGTACAAGGAATGACAGTACCAAAGGTTGTTGTAAATCTAGATCGCACCTTTTCACCAGGACAAGCATATGTTGCACTTAGTAGAGTGACTTCACAGAAAGGGCTATGTATTGAAGTAGAAGACACTTTATCGCTTGAAAAGAAAATCTATGCTGATTCTGAAGTAAAAGAAGCTCTCATGGGAATGAGAAAAATAGAATGTGCAGAGCTAGAGACAGTCAAGGATGCACTTACAATCATTCTGCATAATGTCCAAAGTTTAAGTAACAATATTGAAAACATTCAGTGTGAAAAAGAAATCCTGAAAGCAAATGTTTTATGCTTCACAGAGACCTGGCTACAACAGAACAGCAAGACTTCAGATTTCGTACTTGCCAACTTCACCTTACATCATGTCACAAGGTCAGAATCATACAATGAAGACTTTGCAAGTTTAAAAGACTCAAATGGTGGTGGGGTATGTACTTACATAAAAGACAGTTCTAACTTTAATGTGATAAAAAATGCAGTTGAAAACTTAGAGGTTCTCATAATCCGTGATGAGAAGGCAAATATTACAATTGCAACTGTTTACAGACCAGTCACATACAGGAAAAGCATGTTTATAAATAATCTTCAGAGTTTGGTTCTACTGTTGAAAAGGTATTCTGGAAATGTCATCATTTTAGGCGATTTTAACGAAGACCTTCACAATCAACCATGTCCAATAAAGAATTTTATGGTGTCCAATGGATTTGAACAAATGGTAGACTTTTCAACAACAGAGGGATCTACTCTTTTAGATCATGTGTACACTACAAGCAGTGACAGGATAAGTGTTAAACATGTACCAACATACTACAGCTACCATGAAGCAGTAAAAGTTACATTCTCAAACACATAATTTGTCTTCTTTTGTTCTCACAATCACTCCCCTGCTTTAAACTGATGCTAAGGGTGGAACAAAATTTCAGGAAAAGTTCTTGCCATCTTACCTAGAAACTGATGCATTTCAAGACTGATTTATATGAATCGAAAATGCCACTAGGTATTCATTGATTTCTTGACATAACTATTTGACATTTCTCACATCATTTGTCTCTTTTGATGAACGTTTCTATTTTCTGTACTTTATTCTTTAGTTTAGAAACATGTTCTTACTGGGATCATAAAAGTATGAATCTTTGTATACTATTTAACCACTGACAAGTTTTTATTTACTTTAGTGGCTATATTATCAAAGTTTTGAGGTTGGTTCACGATATAACTTCTTTAGGTAACCTATAAGTTATGACACAATTCCAGGTAGGATCATTAGAGATGGGTTCCTTCTTCATTATATATGCACATGTATTTTCCAAAGGTATATCGCAGTGAGCCATAAACCTGACATTATAACTATTCTTCACCCTTTCATTTTATGGATCGAATGTTCATTTTTTTTTAATATAAATTTCATTTTGTTGATGAAATTCTGCTTCAAGAATGAAAAATAATTGATTAAATAACCTACATATGAACTGTGGGTCATACTTTTTGTATTAAAGCTCTGAAAACAAACCATGAAATTGGTTGTTTTTGTATTCATGTTATTTGACAGAGATGTCTGTAATGCTATGCCTATAACATTACTTCTATTTGCCTTGGATTACTTTCATAAATTATAGGATTGTTCATTATAGGAAGATAGTGGGTCATGACTTTGATAATTCTTTTTTGACAGGCACTCTAAGGTGTCTTATGATTTTGAACCTTAATTTAATGTTTTCTGTTAGAATATTTCTTTTATGAATTAACCAAATACAGTAAATCTCCCATGACTCAAACTTAAAACAAAGACATGAATGACAACTTTTTCTGAAAGTCCAAAATTATTTCCTTGAATAATCCTATTAAAATACTACTCATGACTCCAAGTTGTATGCGTCAAATTACGTGGTGGCTCAAATTATTTTTCACATTTCACAATAAAAACAATTGACAACTTTACGAAGAAGTCAAACTTTTAAATTTGCCTTAAAAATTATCTGCACATTAACAATTTCAGACCTCTTTTGCTAATTACTGTGTCGCCAACCGACTAACCTACAGACTCATTGTACGGAAATAAAGTTTCATGTTCATTTCAATGCTTGCATGGAGGAAAGGAGGTTCTAATGTATGTAACTTGAAATAAAATCATGATAGAATAATGAAATTCAATACATTTACGAGTCAAAGTTCCAATGCCGCAGACTTTTTGAAATGGTCCCTGGAACTTCGACTTAAGAAAGTTTTACGGTAATATTACTCAAGGCTAACTGTATCATATAATATTCATATTTAACTTGAAATTTGATAAGGGTTATTGTTGTTTGATGATCACTGCTTTGTGTCTTAAAGCACGAAGTCTTTCACTTGAACCTAGACTGATAATGTGAGAAGGCTTTTAAGTGAACTTTTGGTTTGAAAGGTAGATGGTATCTCAAGCAACACTATTATCATGGGTCTTGCAGCAGACATTTTTAATTAGTCATCTCCTTATGACTGAAAAATAAATTTTTATGATATAAACAAAAAGAAAGGAAATTTATATAAAAAAAACCTGATAACTATTAATTATATTTCAAAAATCGTTTAAAAGAAAGTGCCAATGAAAATTTAAGCCTTTGTAACTGGCAAGGAAAAATGTCAGCAAGACTGGCACTTGAACCCAGGCCTCCCGTTAACCCTGCAGCTTCTTTACAGACTGAGCTACCTGGTCTGTATGCCCAGTCCCCATTACACTCTTCCTCTCCCTTTTTTCTGAGATTGCCACTCTGAAATCTCACACGATGGATTATTTTGTTGGGCGCCAACGTAACAGGCGAGGAAAAAAGTGTTGGTCAGACTGGGACTCAAACCTAGGTTTCCCGCTTATCATGCAGCTGCTCTACAAACTGATACAATCTCGGCCAATCTTAATTTTCTATACATCTTCCCTTCTACCATCAAGATTAAAATGAGGTGGACAGTACCTCATTGAATTGTTTACATGTAAATTCTCTGAAATTGTTATCATGGTTTATTTTATGGATATTCAGCTTGAGTCTGATTTTAACTTTGTTATTTGATAGTTGGAGTCTCTCTTAAAATTTCAGGGTATTAATAGATAATATTTCTTCAAACGTTTCAATTTTGATTCTTTTTGCTACCATTTTTTATTACTACGGCCATGGAAAATAGGAGATTCAACAGTTCAACTGCTTAAATAATCATTTTGACCTCAATTCAGCAGTCAAATGCTTCAAGTGTCATTTTTACCATGATGCAGTGCTAAGCCTCAGTATATAAAAATCTGAGGGTGTTTACGTGAATGGTTCCAACCAATGAACAATTCACATCAGACGACGGTAAAAATTTTCTGATTTCCTTTTCAGTTACTATTGATAGAGGAAATGCAAGTAAATTTGATCGCAACGTTAATGCTTGGTAACCATGAGAAAAACAACAAATACAGCTACAGAAGATTTGGGTGAAGGAGGCTGCCTCTCTACTATAAAGGAAAAAGTAATTGCATATACATTGTATTTATCTTACTTTTATTTCTTGAATCTCTGTTATTACCATTACTCAGAAAGTAATTACAGAGCATTGGAAAAAAACACCTGAAAGTTGTTTTGCATGTCACTTTTAAGTCTGATCAGAAGAAAAGGCCCAGCTGTTGTGGTCATTCCTCAAGTGGCACTTATAATCCTAACAAATTGCATATAGGGCAATATATACGAATATGAATTTCACTATTAAAGATTATTTTGGCCATTTCACTATTGAACATCATTATGGCAATTAAGCAATCTTACCTGCTAATCAGTTTCATTTGTTTGAAATACTAGATAATATTCCTTTGCATATCCCTAAATCTTGATATGGATTGGGGAGGGGGGTTCGTGTACAAAACTTGAACCTTACAGTCAGGACTTTTAATGGTATGTCAATGTGTATGCCTCCTATCAGGACATTTGTTTTTATATTTTGTTTTTGGGCCTCCGTGGCCGAGTGGTTAGCGTATTCGACTTCCAGTCGAGAGGCCAGGGGTTCGATTCCCGCAGACGCCACTCCGCGGTTGGCCGTCCCTGTCTTTCCGATGAGACAGTAAAAACCGAGGTCCTTGTCACAGTAGGTGTTGGCACGTTAAAGAACCCTCCCTGCTCTACGGCCATAAGTGCCGAGCACAGGCAAAATTTGTCGCCCTTCGCTGGCACTCGGTGACGTCTCCATATGAGTGAAATATTCTTGAGTGGGACGTTAAACAACAACAAAACAAACAAAATATTTTGTTTTTACTTTGGCCTAAATGTTTGACCTAGTTTTCCTTTAATGTACTTTACATCTGTATTGATCATTCATATTGCTCATCTTGACATTAATGCATTTGATTATTTGAAAGGATATATTTGATGCCTTTGATAATACAGATTACATGCTAATAAAATCAGATATGAATTGATGAATATATTTAAAATTTATTTTACCTTTCTTACATTGTTTGAATTTATAGACTATTTATATTATGTAATTATAACTTTGTAGCAAGTTTTGATTTTCTGACAGCCAGTTGTAGTTCTTTGTGATATTTTCAAGTTGAACTCGCAAAAATACTTTTATATATTTTATTCTAATTCAGTCAACTCTACATATAACAAGGTTGGAGGAAGCACGGTATTTGCCTTGATATAGCTTTACTTTGTTATTCCAAGCTAAAAGAAATGCATGAAAAGTACACCAGGAATAGGAATCTCCTCTTAACAACTGGTACCTCTTTACATGTGATCTCGTTATTTACGGACTTGACTATATTTACAAGACTGATTTTCATATCTTTAAAATCAGAAAGAATAACTAATATCTCTGTATATGTCATAAAAATAAATTTGTTTACTTCAGTTTTTGAAAAGCGCTGTACTTGGTGTCATTCATATGTGTTTATGATCATACATGGTCGTTATAAAATTTTTAATTTAAGAATATATTTTTCAGGTGAAGTAATGAAAAGAGGAGGTCACATTCAATTAATTAGGATCTGTAATGATGGAGAATTCCAGTATCTATCGCTTAATGAATTAAAGCAAAGAAGAAAAGAGTGAAGTAACATGTCAGAGGAATAATCCAACTTTCACAGCGGGAAAGTCAAAATGACCACAAAGAAGTAGAAAAAAAAACTTACCATTTATGCAGAATTATTGTTGTTAATTAGACTTCATTTGTACTAATAATGAATGTGTAAAAAATTGTTGTAAGTAAGTTAAAATAATATCGTTTGCTTCTTGAACTATTTGTGGCCCTGCCAAAATATGGCTGAGGGCATAAAGTGTTCATCAATCTGTCTGTCCTCAAATTTTGTCTTTGCATCGGGTCTTTAACCCTGTGAGAAAGGAAAACTTGGTACAATTAATAATCACATCATGTAGATGTGGAAAGGGAAAGGCTGTTCAAAATTAATTGCAGGGTTATGGCCCCTTGCCATCAAATTTTTTTATTAAATTGTGTGGCAGTTTTATTTTGTCTTTGTTATTGCTGTCATTGGGGGTAAAAAAATGTCTAGTTTTTATTAACTCACCTGAAGTGAAGGTTCAATTGAGCTTTTCTGATCACAATTTGTCTTTCTTTCTGTCCGTCCGTCTGAAAATTTTGAACATTTTCGACTTCTTCTTAAGAACTATTTGGCCAATTTCAACCAAACTTGGCCCAAAAAATCATTGAGTGAAGGGGATTCAAGTTTTTTAAAATGAAGGGTCAGGCCCTTATCAAAGGGAAGATAATTGAGAAACATTAGAAATGGGTTGGTGTCTTTATAAATCTTCTTCTCTAGAACCACCGGACAAAAAATCATTCAACTCGTGTGGAAGCATCCGAATAGAGTGTAGATTCAAGTTTATTCAAGTGGTGGCCACTGGGGTCAAGATGGGGCCACAATAGGGGGCCAAAGTTTAACTTAGGTTTATATTGGAAAATATCTTCAACCTTCTTCACAAGAACAGCAAGTGTACAATTAATCAAATTGATATGGGAGCACCATTATTTGGTGTAGATTCAACTTTGTTCAAATGGTTACGCTGCTGGGATCAAGATGGGACCAAAATATGGCCCCAAAGTTTAAACAATAAGGTCCAAGTTTAAGAGAGTTTCATCTTTGTCCATAACTTTCAGTAGTGATACATTGTAAATCTAATATTTCTGCATCTTTGTGAAATGTTCAAGTGATCAATGTGTCCAAATGAGCCTCTTGTTCAACTGGCAATGTTGGTCAATGAATTAATGAATATTGGAAATATGTTGATATATTGTCTTGATTAGTCGTCAGATCCTTGACATTTTTAACATTAATACATGTGCACTATGGAAGATACACATATTGATATGAAATTGCTAGATATCAAAACTTAGAAATACTTATTACTAGTAAAATAGTTATTACTACTAAAACATAGCAATAGAAATGACATTTAGACCTCTATAAGCCTCTGATGAAGAGCTGTAGACAATTGCATGATAAAGTCACAGATTTAACTTGATTTTTGTTATAAATAAATGGGAAATTAAAAGACATGTTTTTCCCATGGAAAGGGTGTATCAGAGAAATAAAAGTTTCATAAGCTTACTTGAAGAGTTTATTGTGTGATTTAACGGCAACAGTTGGTCTGAATTTTCAGATTGTGACATCACTAACAAATCTAAACTAATTACATATATTGTTCTTGAAGATCATTTGCTGAGTCTGCAGTATTTTGAATTTCATAATTTCGTCCTCACCTTTTAATGGATTTGAGGGACATAAGAATATACTTGCCTATCCATATGGTCACAAAAGTATAACCAGGACATGTACAAATGGCAATGCATCTATATTTGCCATCATTTCAGATAATTTTCAAACGATCTTTCAGTGAAATCACATTATGGAATTTATATATCATTATATATGCATAGTGCATTGGATGATATATTTGCATCTCTGTCAAGCAGAGCAGTAGTTCACAGTCGCATCAACATGGGAGTTTTGAAATTATAAATCTTATGTTCTTAAAGGCACGATTGGACATTGCATATCAATGGTGCGTGAAAAGGGTACATCAGAAACTTGATGGCTTTGTGGGTGTAGATACCAAGAGGTATTCTTTTGATCCGTCTAAATGATGTATGTCCCAATAACAGTAGATATATAAGATACTTCTGTATATTAGAAGTCTCCTCGTTTCTGAGATATTGAGCTGTAAAGAAATCTTCAGAAATTTCAATTTCCTCTGTGACCTTGACCTTTTATGGGATGACTAAAAATATCACACGGGTAGAATTTGACATTCTCAACAACTTCTAAACATTAATGGTATATTAGAAGTATCTTCGTTTCTGAGTTACTGATAAATGTCAATTTACGTTTTGACCTTGACCTTTGATCGGATGACCTTGAAATTTCACACAGGGGTAGAACTTGATATTCTCTACAACTTCCAAACAGTAATGGTATATTAGAAGTCTCACCGTTTCTGAGATATTTAGCTTCAAAGAAATCTTCAGAAATTTCAATTTGCTCTGTGACCTTGACCTTTAATCGGATGACCTTGAAATTTCACACAGGGGTAGAACTTGACATTCTTTACAACTTCCAAATTAATGGTATATTAGAAGTCTCGGCGTTTCTGAGATAATGAGCTTCAAAGAAATCTTCAGAAATTTCAATTTGCTCTGTGACCTTGACCTTTGGTCAGATCACCTTGAAATTTCACAAAGGGGTAGAATTTGACATTCTCTACAACTTATAAGCAGTAATAGTATATTAGAAGTCTAACCGTTCCTGAGATAATGAGCTTCAAAGATATCTTCAGAAAATTC
>JACSZP010050779.1:0-10082 GCA_016161895.1 Pinna nobilis | reverse complement strand
TATATATGTATTTATATATGTATGTATGTATGTACAGAAGAATGACAAAAAACCATTGTAGTTGTAGTTGCTGTCTTATTCGACGTTCAACAAAATAACACTACACTCATAATGTCGCTGAAAACGAAATTTGGCACTTAAAGATATTGAACAGGAAAAAAACTTTTAACATGTCGACATTAACAATTACGTCATTTTCGGTTTCATCCAAAGGAGAGATCAATCGCGTCCTTATAAGATTTTGAGTTTGGATTTAATTCAAATGCCACCGCCGAATCTTCGACGAAATTCTAAATAGCATCAAGGATCAAATTACAGTTCAATAAAATCATTCATTCTTGTACCTCGTCCGTATTGCAAGTCTCGATCGTTGTACACTCTTCTGTGATCCCTTTGTATTGACACTGGTAACAAACTGTTTTTCCAAGTTCTTGAAAACCTAGAATAAGAACATAAATTAATTATACTTGTGTTCTGATTAATAATTTTTTTTTAAATCACAATAATTACTCTTTATCTTATTCGTTAGTGCTGTAAGTGTTGTTCTAGTTTTTGTTGAATCAATATTTTACGTTCTTTAACAAAAGTAGTGTAGTTGCATCATAGCTTCAAGATGATTTAGGACTCCGTTTTTATGCGTGTGACCAAACTTTTATCGTAAGAATTTGGGGACTTTCGAAGTGCCTAGTCAATTCGTGAAACGAGTATATTTTCATACTATTATATGTATAACTCGTATATACATGCATCATGATATTTAAATGTTCTGATTGAGGGTCGTCTTTGCACTGTGGTTAGAATGTTTGCCTTCTGAGCTGGTTGGGTTTTTGGCTCAAGTCCCCGCTCCGGACTTGGTCGGAGTCCCCGACCATCGGATGACACCTTCAATAAAACTTTATCACAGTACATGTCTACAAGTGACCAAAACACTACAACGTATGTAAGTGAAAACAAAATGAGTGGGGTATTGAAGAATTACAATACAGTATGTAAAACTAACTGCATCGCTAAAGTTCTATATCTAACGACACCGAGATTACTAACTGGATAGGCCTCCGTGACAAAGTGGTTTGAGCGTTGCGCTTTAAACAACTCAGTCTTTCACCTCTAGTCAGCGCGAGTGCGAGTCCCACTGAAAAGGTAACGAATAATAATCAGGATAAGAATGTTTGCCAGTTGAATTTCGCCCCGTTTGTTGGTCTCTTCTAGGGTTCTTCTCTACACTAATATAATACTGGCCGTTGTTGTATTTTGTAAACGTCCCACTCAAGTATCTTTCACTTAAATGGAGACGTCACCGTGTACCGCTTAAGGGGGATCAATTTAGCTTATGCTCGGCACTTATGGCCGAAGACCAGGGAAGTTTGTCTAACGTGCAAACATCTTCTGCGAGACGGGGCCTCGGTTTTGACTCTTTCATCCGAAAGACATGGACGGCGCACTGTACCGTCGCTTAGGCTGGAGCCCCGGACTACTCCATTCGAAGTGGAAAACGTTTAACCACTAGGCCACGCCGGCCCCATATAATACTGGTCGCCACCATATGACTGAATAATTGTGGAGTATGACGTAAAGCTAAAAGTAACAAAACTAACTGGACTCGTCACAGCCACCAGAGTTACATAAATCCCCGCTACAGCATTGTAAACATTGACGTATGTGTTCTGTATTGTGGACTGCCCTGGCGGATATATTCATGCTGGAACTGGAACATATCTGTAATAGAGTGAAAAATCTCACATGATTGCATAATGTGGACTGAAAAAATAAGTGGGGAAATATTGCAGGTACAATAAAAGAAACTCCGCGGAGATGTATAAAATCATGAGTGAAACCGGGTTCTTAAGATTTACCTACGCATAGAGTGCAATTATGTTATTTTTTACAAATATCAACAAAGTCGTTATTCTTTAATTTTGCCTCAACATGTCCAACTTAATAAAACGCTTATACAATATTTCTCTGGAGCTGACTCTGTTTATGGAAAGGCAGCTGCAGGGTTTGCACTCGCTCAGGACAGAAATATCCACATTTTCACTTGTTCTGAGACAAATATAACTTATCACCACTTTGCATAAGAACAGGAAAATTTCACTCGAGTGTAAAAGATTTGCAGTCCACGAAGATGCTTGCCAAGTCGTGCATGTCGCAAATGTTTGATACGAGGGTGAGATTTTCCTATCCCTGTACAAAGTGGTGGTTGATAAATTTTGCCTCACTCCTCGAATAACGCATTTCTTCGTCTACCAATACGTGTGAGAAATAATATGCGAATATGACTGAAAGAAAAGGAAAAAAGGCCTATAGATCCACAAATCAATAATATAACTTTGAATTTTACGAATCAAATTCTTCGATCCAATCTAATCAGAAGTCTTTTTACGGTACGCTCCCATTTTATGCCATGTCAAACGTAGATCTATTAAAACCCCTAAGAAGAAGGCAAATTCCATGACATCTGCCAATAACCAATCAAATGTCGACCTCTGAAATTGGGAAGCTTCAGTAGTCAATGTTGGTATATGATAAACACGAGATGTTCCGAATGAGTTTATGGCATGTAACTTCTCACTAAAGTTCTATTCGATATACATAGAATACAGCTGATATAAGTATACACTGTAAATTAATTTTTACAAGTATGTCGTTTAATCGTTAAATAATCATACGTTTTCGCTTTTACAAAAAAAGGAGAAAAATTAGAATGTAAAATCGAACCTGATTCGTAACACAATCCAAGGTATACCTTGCATCACCGCCTCGTGATATAAAGCGCTCAATACCACAAACCTGAAGAGGAAAAGGGATACAAAAACACCCGGATTTTTAGAAGACATATATTATGCTGCTTAACAAGAAAGAGTTACTTTCAATATTATGATCGGCATACAATTTTGCTGATATCTACCGACATGTTTTTGACTAGGTAATCGATATATGTATAATACGTCTGTGTAACTATGACGTCAATATCTTGATAAAGCAGTATTTCTCGGAGATGTTTCAACAATAATTTTTTTAATAGTTTTATTTCTTTCGACGTTAGAGTATCAACAACACAAGACTTAGATTTCAGCATTGATACGATAATTTGAAATGCAAATTAGTTTTCGATTTCTCATCCCCATTGAATAATTTTTATCGGCAGCAATCATTAGAAAATATCTAATATACAGTTCTACCTTAAGGGATAAAGGTGTGACATTTTTTTCCCTGGGAGAATAAATTTTGCCTTGAATAATGAAATTATATATCAATCAAAATTTAAAACGTGGAAAATATTTCTCTTGCTCAGAATGTTTAATACCTACAAATGCCAGACATGTGTTGATTTTTTCATTTCAGATTCGTCAGAGTTGCACATTACAATTATGCAAACATTTGTGAGAATATATGAGCACATACACTTCATAGTGTAATCCTAAAGACATACTGTAAATCCAGAAATTTTCGCGGAACTTTACTTTAGCGAATCTATGGTCATGCAATTATACGCGATACTATATTTTCGCGAGCGTGCATTTAAGTTAAAAGTTTGTGTTGCTTGATGCATGTTAATATCAGGTCAGTATATTTAGCGTGAGCTTTATTTTGGCGAGTAAGTGCTCTCGCGTATTTACGCAAAAATAAAATTCTCACGAATAAAACTGAATTTACAGTAAAATAGATATCTAAAGGTACCTAAGGGGCTATCAAAGTTAAAAAAATCCCAAAACAAAGGCCAAAACAAAACGGGATAACATCACTTAAAGCAAATAACAACAAATATAACTAAGAATAGAGTAAAACGAACCCAACTAAAAACCGGGGTGAGTTCAGGTGCTCCTGAATGATTAGTAACTCCTGCCTCACGCGCGGCAACCGTTGTGTAGCCTGTGTTTGAAATCCTGGAAAATTGTTGGTCGTACACGAGAAAAGGACGGGGTTAGGTGTGCAACAAGGGGAACTAACCCTTATAATAACAACACTTTTGAAAGAGTCGCTCATCTTGTAAAAATTGAAGGCTCAGTGATTTGAACATCATTTACTGAATTTTATTTTAACCGTAGCGGCATATCAAATCTGTAATATCCTGAATAAGTTTGATGCTATGATTACATGAGTATAACAATGTACAATCTGACTAAAAATACCATTTACTCATCGAAAGAAAACATTTCTTAGTATGCGAATCACGTATAGACGCCGTACCGTAGACAACGGAAACGCCGCCTCCCCTCCTCAATAAGTATACTTACAAAAAATGTTCTGCTCAAGACATTTTCGACCCTCACTGTGCACGGCGATTTTTCAACCACCAGCACCCCACATCTCTCAATTTTGATTCTAAGAGTCTGAGGTGGTTACCTAATCTTGATCAATCGAGATTGATGTATACAACAAATGGATAGTTTGTCTTTACCTCCTCCTTTCCGCATGTCACTGTCTGTTTGCAGAATTGTGGGTGAGAGATGTCTTGACAAGATAGACACTTCAGACCTGAAATATATGTAAATAACACTAATGCAGTCACACACGACTGGATTTTAAATCTGGTCCATACGGATTTAAAACCGTATCGACACAGCTTCATCTGAATATACCCGCATCGTAACCCGTGTCAATTCCTGGTGGATTCCGGGGCTATGATACGGCGGAATTCATTTCCGTGTTGATATCCGTATTGACCCGGTTCGAACCTCATTGACCCGCATCAACCCACTTCAACACGTAGCGTAAAACGCAACGACCCCTACCGACCAGTACTCGCCCTTTTCTTGTCTCCGTGGCCAACTTTTAAATCCGCGTATAAAACCGCATCTAGCTGTTTTTACCGTGAAAGTATGTATTTACCATCCATTTCGAGACTAATTCGACTCATTTTCACCATGATCAAATCGTTCGTGACCCGTTCGTATTTGACTGTTTGTATTTACCATCCATTATGAGACTAATTCGACACATTTTCTCCATGATCAAATTGTTCGTGACCCGTTCGTATGTGACTGTGGCATAAGAGTACATCGTCCAGGAGACAATATTTGGTGGTTTAGGCTACTGTTGTCAAGTGTCCCGCACAAGAATTTTTCACTTTTGTGGATACGTCACTAAATGCTAGTGAAGAACTTTAAGTTCTGCCTGGTGTAACACTGGACGCCTATTTTGAGTGTCACATCCGAAGGACAGGAAAAGTCAGCCGAAGATTCACATCTGTGACTTCAATATTAGAAGGCGAAAACAACCACCACGGATTCATGTTGGTAATCTCTCCTTCTCAGTGGAAAGTAGAATCTAGTCACTTCTCCCAAAATCAGACATAACATGATAGAGTAGAAAATCAAATTAAGTGAAGTTAATTTTGTCTGTCAACACCATCACTAATATTTCACGATTGTACATTATCCATACTTTAATTAAAATATAAATTAATCCACAGTGGAAAGTAAAAATAAAAAACCTACCTGTAACCACATTCGTCCAATACAGAAAAGTCAAAACTGAAAGTAGCACAAAGTAGAAATCCGTTATTTGTAATACCTATTATCTGTGACATATAACATCATGGTTGGAAACCGCTTTATTCTCCTCAATGTTCCATCTACAGGACAATTTAAAAAAGTAAAAAATTATGTTTCGTTTCAATGAATTTTTATGGAACAAACCCCACATAATTTGAAGCGATATTAGTTTTCTGGCATTTTGCTTTTTTATTTTTTCTGTTCAGTTAGTTTGAATATCCTGTTAATTGGAAAATCAAATTCGTTCCAAGTTCGATTTTTAATACATGTATATAGTATACTTAATTTTTTTCTCAAATAAAATTCCCATTTGTATTAGATCAAAAGTACTTTGGATAGATGGTCAAACAACACAAAACAGTGCCAAACTTTAAAGGCAGACTGTTAAACGGGGATACAGCAAAACATGAACACAACACTTGCTTTAAATAGACTTGAAGCATGTGATTAAATCATTATGATTTCTATAGAAGCATACATTGCATAGACCCCAAAACAATGACAAGCTTAAAAAATAAGCTGATAAACAGGGGACCCGTATCACTAACAAACTTCACTAGCTAAAATAAGATTTTCAGGCGAAGACTGCAAGAGGTGGCCCATCGTTTCGTTCAGTCGGACGTTACGTGAATTTTTTTTTTTTTATTTTTAAAATTATTATTATTTATTTATTATTATTTTTACTGCAAGTACTCGTGAAACAATGCAAAACACCTCTGGTTGACTTGCAGTTTATTTTTAGCGTTTGACTTTAGCCCATTATTTGCAATTCCCTCGTCAGATGTATCTGCAAACCGACGTCTGCTCTCGGTCGACGCAATTATTGTTTGGGATCCGAACAACCTCAACAATGGGAGCGAACTCTCGCATCAATCCCCATATAAAACCCAGCAATGCCAGAGATAGAACATGTCAGAGCTGTATTGACTGTTTTCACTGTTTTCATGTGATCGAATATAACCAATTTTATTTCAAGATTTCAGTTGCCAGTAAGACATAATTACTTACATTGCATAGACTCAAATAGCAAATGCTACACGTTTATGATTTTCATAATAAAACATAAATCTGCATTTGGAAGCATATAAAGAATTTGTCAACGTATTATTTGGCCCATCTTTCAGATATTAAGGTGTTCGATATTTGATAAATTGTTCATCGTTTAGTAATCAAGAAAGTAATTATTCTGTACAATTTAAGAAGGAAATACCATTTAGAAATTGAATAGTACGCAACTAACCTATGATCTTCGTAGACATCGTCAATTTCCTTACGAAAGTCTGATAAACATGAAATAGATATTAGTCGTACAGTCTTTAGGGGAGATAGAGAGTATTGAACAGATAACACATTAGAAACTTAATACTTTGATATTCGATGGCGTGTCTAAAATTAAGCCTGATGACTTTGTTGGTCGATAGTATTGTTGTTAAACGTCCCATTCAATAATATTTCGCTAATATGAGGACGTCACTGTGTGCTGGTGAAGGAAGGCAATTTGTTCTGTGCTCGGAATTTATGGCCGTAGAGTGGGGAGGATTCTTTAACGTGTCTGCACTTTCTCTGACACAGGACCGCGGTTTATTCTGTCTCATTCGAAAGACAGGGACGGCCAACCGTCAATGACCTCTCGATCGGAAGTCGAACATGCTTACCACTAGGTCAGAGTGGTCTCCCCTGATGAATTACATGTATAGACGTACATTATTTAGACTACTGACCCGTCCATGTCTTCAATAATTTGATAAAAAATTAGAGATTAACCACTGGAGGAACTTTTTAAACGTCGGATTTATTTCCCCTCCGGGTTTTCTTTTGGTGTTTTTAATATTTTATTCTATCAGACATCGTCGAATACTGGTAAAGGGTATTTACTTGCTTGTCTATACTCAGTCCTTTTGCCAATGAACAAAACTGTGGAAAAAAGTCCCACGTTCCTCCAATTACGAGAATACCTGGTTAACAATGCACATGTTAAAGGTACAATAACATATTCTGCGCGAGATTGTTCTGAATACCGTAGGCCTATATAGGGAAAATTTCGGTCCGTTTTAGTTTAAATATAATCCAATGTCCTCCAGAGGGAATTTTCCTTGTAGAAATAAAAAATGCAACACTCTATTTTCACAAATTTCGGCCCCTTGGCCTTTATCAAGTGGTCGACGACAGTGATAGTAACTTTTACATAATGTGCTTATTTTTACATCCGTACATATGCCATGAAAAGTTTCAATGAAAATTCGTTTTAGTTTAGCTCGTTCGTCCGAATTGAATTAAGACGAATTATAAGGGTAACATCGGTAGATCTCATGATTCTCATATAGACGACACACACAAATAGTTGGACAAATACGGACTCCTGGATCCAGCAGAAGTGGGACCAGGTGTCTAGAAGGAGTAAGCATCATCTTTATATTGAATTAGTTGAATAGAGTAATGGCAAAACTGCGCGAATTTAAGACGGGGCGAAAGTGTTTTCAGGTTCTTCAGCGCGAAAATAACACGAGGCGAAAATAATCCTGTATTAAAAAATCTGCGTGTTATGTAATTTGTATTGGCTTAAAAATGCATTGTGAATGTCTATATTTGAGCTAGGCTGCACATTGCGTTTAATCGCAATATGGTTGCAGTTTTCATCAATTTTAGTATTCAGCTCAACTGTTTTTCCTCGGTTTTGAACATAATACAAGTAAATTAAGTTTAAAATGCATGTTAGTGATTGTATTAATATCATGCCATTTAAATATGAGTAATATTTTGTATTATTCAGCAATCCCCAGCCACAATTATTGAAAAAGACATGCTCGACATTTGATCATATGCTTAAATCGGTTTTTTTTTATGTATTCATTTAAGGGGGGTTTGACCTGATTCATTTTTTTTTACCAAGGAGAAACAAACTTTTACTTAACTTTGAATATTATGATATACACATGCTGAAATGCATTTCACTCTTAATTTTTTTGTTTTTTTGTTTTAGAGGTCTTGAATACATTTTGGATAGCTAAATTAATATACTTCGAATCTTTGTTGTAATCAATCACGGATTGCTCTTTTATATTAAATTATAATAGAGCCACTGTGTCGACACAGCAGAATGCTAGTCTTCGGACCAGAGTCGGGGCATCCGTGACCGGGTGGTCAGTTTGTTCGACCGCAAATCGAAAGATCCGGGTTCGAGCAGCGTAGCGCCACTCTGCGGTAGGCCGTCCCTGTCTTTCGGATAAGTAAAAACCGAGGTCCCGTGTCACAGTAGGTGTTGGCACGTTACAGAACCCTCCCTGTTCTACGGCCATTAGTGCCGAGCATGGGCAAAATATGTAGCCCTTCACCGGCACACGGTAACGTCTCCATATGAGTGAAATATTCTTGAGTTGGACGTTAAACAACAATAATACCATACCTTACCATACCATGATACCAGAGGCTTGTTCAGAATGAAGGGCATTCTTCAAGTTTAAATCCAAGTCTAAACCTCCATATAAATGAAAGTTTCTTAAAAGATCAAGACACATTAAACAGCATTTAGATAATAACTACGATGATGAAACAAGTTTTGAACATATAAAGAAAGTTTCCATGTTTAGAATCCTTTTAGAATAAAGCTTGGCTTCTCTACAGATTCTTTAACAAAACAGATGTTAAAAATGAATAAAAGCCATTCGAGATCCTATAATTATCGTTACTTCCTAATTCATTTCACTTTTATTGAGTGTTTCTATGTTGTTGTTTTTTTTTTTTGTGTAACACCCTTCGAGAATCTATCAGTCCCTCCGGACATTTCATCGAATGTCGTTGAAGCACTCTTCTTTTGTATGTGCTTTGCACTCAGTGCTAATGACTGCAGAAGAGACAAGTTGCATATTTAAGGTTCTATCTTAATAACCCCAAACATTCGATTCAAATGCAAGTCCTTATCATTTAGCTAGTTAGATTAAGAGGATCTAACTTTTTCAACTGAAATCGACATATAATCGAACTCGTAGGGTTTCAGAGGAACATTTGCGACGGACGTGGATTGCCAACAGGGGACGCTGACTCCTTCCGGACACCTGGTCCCATCCCTTCAGGGCCATATGCGACCATAATTATCCTTGACTTGTCATGTTTTACGACTTAAATTTTCAAACATCCCTTCTTTTTAATTTTACTATAAAGAACAATTACTACTCATTAAAATGTCTAAGTTTTGCTGTAGCCTAGCTTTAAACATGAGGTACACGAGACGGTTTTATGATGATGCTTTATAACGATGAGTGGTAAAAATGAGTATAATGACTAGATAGATACACACCCATTTCTCCTGGCACTCTCTTGATAGGAGAGACGACGCGAGTGTTTCTCAGTGGAGGCGACCGGTTTTCCCCATTCTTCGGAATAAACTGTTAAGTCCCTTATCCTACTAGGTTGGGTTTTTTGTTGGTTGAATCGTTGACTAACGTCCCCCTGAAGAATCCTCCACTTATATGGAGACGTTTCCGTGTGACGACAAATTTTATCTGTGTTCGGCACTAATGACCATAGAACAGGGAGGGTTCTTTAACATGCCAACAACAACTGTGACACAGTACCTCAGTTTTTACT
>JACSZP010050776.1:2261-12581 GCA_016161895.1 Pinna nobilis | reverse complement strand
TAGCTGACACACTGCTTTCATATTTGGCACATGCATCCCTAATGATAAGACATTTAAAAAATGCCATTTATTTGATTTTCTTAGCCTTCACAAATGGCTTACCACTCGGGGGCATAGTGTTTCTCAAACACATCTTGTTACTTTTGATTTCTGTTTATATTTTTTCTAGCAAAAGTCTTCACATTTGTGTAGATAAGAAATAAGCGATCTGGGCAATGTGATGTTAAATATATATAAATTGTTGTCTCAATTCATCCCTCCTTGTATTAAAAAAGGGGAATCCATGGCCGAATGGTTAGAACATTGCGCTCTAAATGACTCTTGTCGGTGCTGGTTAGAACCTTGTTAGGAATTTAGTTGATTATGTAAGAAAGTTTGCCAGTTTACTTGCGCAAGGCCTGTGGTTACTTTCCATGTATATACATAGCCGGGTTCTCTTATTCAATGAAAACTGACCGCGACCTTATAACTGAAAGACGAGTGTGGCTTAAAAAAATTAAAGGGAAAATATACAGGGTTCCATTATCAATTTGGTCAAAGGACGAGGTAGGTCAGCTCAACGTTTTCATCATTTCCCCTATTCTAGTAGACATACATGCAGTTTTGTTGAAATGCGTGATCAGTAAAAACAGAATTTGTTTCAAAAAAGGTGATAGCTGAAGACACCAAGGGGACAATCAAAATTCAAAAATCGTAAACCAGAAAAAACCATGGCCAAAAAAAAAAATGAGACAATAACAAATGAACAAACATCAATGAACACAACAAGACGTGTAAATCCAAAAATTGAGAAACACGAACCCCATAAAAGCCGGGGATGAATTCAGGTGCTCCGGAAGAGTAAGCAACTCCTACTTCGCGCGCGGAACCAACTTAGAATGATCTTGTTCATGTATCGAAATGCATTGTTTAAACTGTATATCTTACTTATATCTCAATTTCAGAGGCAAAACAACATTCGCTTTAAATCAGTTCGCAGATATATCGGAGAGGGAGTTCAAGAGAACAAGACTGATGCCAACACGAAGTGCTCCAAAATTTCCTTCCTCACGGTAAGTTAATTTGTCTCTTGATCGAAGTTAAATTAGTGCAATAAAATATTCGTTCAAGAAACCACAAAAGTAATTATACGCCCGTCGAATGACGGGGCGTATTATGGTATGGCGATGTCCGTCCGTCCGTCTGTCCGTAAACTTTTTTGTCCGGAGCAAAACTCTTAAACCACGCATGATAGATTCATCAAACCTCATACGCATCAAGACCATCACAAGACGCAGTGCAGTGTTTAAAAAACCGTAACGCCAGCTGCAGTATTTACAGTGTTATTGCCCTTAGTTAAAAATTAATTTGTCCTTTGTCCGAAACATTACTCTCAAACCGTGCATGGTGTATTTATCAAACTTCATATACATGAAGACCATCACAAGGCGGAGTGCAGTGTCAAAGAACCGTAACTCTTGCTTCCGTTTTTACAGAGTAATTGCCCTTTGTTAAAATGAAATTTGTCCTTTGTCCGAAGCATAACTCTCAAACCGTACATGATGCATTTATCAAACTTCATATACATGAAGACCATCGCAAGGCGGAGTGAGTGTCAAAGAACCGTAACTCTTGCTTCCGTTTTACAGAGTTATTGCCCTTTAAAATTAATTTTCTTTTGTCCAGAGCATAACTCTTAAACCGTAGCTGAAAAATTCATCGAACTTCATACACATCAAAACATCTCAAGATGCAGTGCAGTGTTCAAGAACCGCAACTCTTCCGTTTTACAAAGGTATTGCCTTGGGTTAAAAATTTAACTTTTTTGTTTGTTCGGAGTATAACTCTTTTACAATGCATGATGAATTCATCAAACTTCATACACATCAAGACCTTCACAGGGGGCAGTGCAGTGTTTAAAAAACCGTAACTCTAGCTGCAGTATTTACAGAGTTATTGTCCTTATTTAAAATTAAATTTGTGCTTTGTCCGAAGCATAACTCTCAAACCGTGCATGATTAATATATCAAACTTCATATACACGACGGCCATCACAAGGCGGAGTGCAGTGTCAAAGAACCGTAACTCTTGCTTCCGTTTTTACAGAGTTATTGCCCTTTGTAAAAATTAATTTTGCTTTGTCCAGAGAATAACTCGTCAAATGTAGATAATAAATTCATCGAACTTCATACGCATCAAAACATCTCAAGATGCAGTGCAGTGTTCAAGAACCGCAACTCTTGCTTCCGTTTTACAGAGTAATCCCCTTGATTAAAATTTAACTTTTTCGTTTGTTCGGAGCATAACTCTTTAACAATACATGATGAATTCATAAAACTTCATACACATCAATACCTTCACAAGGGGCAGTGCAGTGTCCAAGAACCGTAAGTCTAGCTGCAGTATTTACAGAGTCATTGCCCTTTGTTAAAACTTAAATTTTGCTTTTGCCAAGAGTATAACTCTCAAACCGTGCATGATACATTCACCAAACTTCATACACATCAATATCATCACAAGGCATAGTGTAATGTCCAAGAACCGTAACTTTTGCTTCTGTATTTACAGAGTTATTGCCCTTTGTAAAAAATAAACTTTTTCCTTTGTTCAGATCATAACTCCTATACTATGCATGATACATTCATCAAGCTTCACGCACATCAAGACCATATCAAGGCACACTGCAGTGTCCAAGGACTGTAACTCTTGCTTTTGTTTTCACAGAGCCTTTGCCCTTTGTTTAAGATTCAATGCGTCTGTAAACTTTTTAATGTCTGTTCAATAACTTTCCTTATTATTAATGGATTTTCTTTAAACTTTATTTCAATGTCCTTTACTATGGAAGCTTTGATGAGTTTGATTTCAGAAATATTCGAGTATAAATTTTAGAGTTACAAACTTTACTTGTTATAATTTGTAAACTTTTCAACATCCCATCTATATCATTCCGAATTATGAATGGATTTCCTTCAAACTTTATAACATTGTTTCTTACTATGAAACATTTGATGAGTTAGATTTCTGAAAGTTTTCGAGTATCAGCATTATTTTTTTGAGTTAGTTTTTCAGTTGTCTTCATTTGTAAACTTTTCAATGTCTGTTCAGTAACTTGACTAATTATAAACTCATTTTCTTCAAACTTCATAACAATGTTTCTTCAGTATCAAACATGGTGACGGGTGTATGTTGTGCCCTTCAATGGGCTGTTATTTTTCTTTTTGCTTTGCTGTTCAACGCACCACTGTGGAACGATGTAAATGGAAACTGAAACTCAATTTTGATCCTACGCTCGACACCTTGGAACTTCTATGAATGAAGTGAGATCCTCTGTCACAGTATGTGTTGACACGTATAAGAACCCTCCGTGCTATACGGTCATAAGTGCCGAGCATACGCAAAATTTGTCGCCCTTCATCGGCACCCAGTGACGTCTCCATATTAGTGAAATGTTCTTGAGTGGCACGTTTAGATACAATACAACCAAGCAACCAATCTACAAATGAAGTGACTTTATTGTGCAGACACAAACAGCGAAATTGAGTCTCGTTTCTTACCCTCTCCTAATTCCAAACGATAGGAAAACAAGCTATGTCTACAAAGATTCGAACCTCTAACCTTTAAGTTCAAAGACAATCACCGTACCGAAAGCCAAGACCGCCACTAAAGATTAATCAAATTACCTCAATTTACAGAGCATAAAGTTCAGGGTTGGCATTCTTTTTATCCAAGTCGTCGATGTAGACACGCAAAGGTATATAGGCTAGTAATGTGTTACCATATACAGTCTCATAATCTTATATCTTTGCGGTAGAGATTGTATACTAATGTAATATAATCGTGTCAATGATTTCTATTTCTGACCCCCATATGTTGGCATGTATTTGTAGTATTCATAATTAGTTTTTTTTTATTTTTCCTACTCAATATTCTTCCACTTATTTGGATACGTTACCAGTGTCGGTGAAGTGCTACATACATAGGCCCACGCTCGGGGCTTTTGAGCGGTGGTTTTTTTTTTTATTAAATTGTCGAAAACTACTGTGAAACGGAACCTCGATTTTTACGGTCTCGTCCGAAGGACTGAGGCAGCCGATAGCAGCGTGGCTCGGATTCGAACACACGATTTCACGATTTGAAGTTGAACATTCTAACCACTGAGTCATGACTGCCCAATCTTTATGACAAGGAAATGAAATTACTTCATGTACCACGTGGCAACCGACTTTATGATACTCAATTTAGCGGGATTATGTAGAGTTACAATCCTTCACCATTGGAGATGCTAGTGACACAAAATCCGTTTTGGGATATAACATGGAACATGGATTAGTTCCATTCCAGTGTGGTTCCTTAATGGATATGCTTGTCTGTTTTGTAATCACTTCAAAACATCACACTCGTCGGTCTTTTTCAAACATGTTGGCATGCGTATATGTCGTTGAGAGGGAAAATTCAACTGTAGTCCTCTAGTAAGTAAAGCTCACGAGGCCAAGCTTTCTGCAGAGGGTGAAAATAGAAATGTATCAATTATAAATACGACAAGGCAGACATGTATTGGTAGTCATTACATTGGAAACAACGTGTCCTATTAAATCACATATTCCGATGCCTCTTAGCTGTGGGCCAGAAGAATGATGGAGTTGACATAAAATGGCGTGAAAGGTCAACCTACCTGATGTAATTATCAAAATACCTGATACTTCCGGTAATGTTATCACCACCAAGACAAATTCCTTCTCCTTCATATTTCATTAGATCATATTTTCACGAGTTTGAATATATTTCTGTATTAGAAGTACTTGTACATACCTGGTGAAAAACCATATATTACCTTGGGTAGTAGACACCCGTTGATATGTGTTCTTCCCGGATATCTATTCCTTGTCATTGTCGGACAAAAGGTACGAGGTCGCCTTACTTGTGCCTGAATCATCTGTTTAGGCACCTGATCCCACCTCTGGTGTATCCAGGGGTCCGTTTTCTCCAACTCTTTATATTTGTCTTCCTTAAAGGAATTATGAGATCGATCACTGTTCGTTATTTTTTCCTTTTAATTTATGAGATGTTTTTGAAAAATTTGAGAAATGACGATATTAAGAGTAAAATTTCAAACCGACAAATATGCACACTAGCAGAACCACAGCAGAAGCTTCTCGTCAAAGATAAAAATAAGCATTAGTACGATCAAAAGCCATCTTTTGAAATCCCTCTTACGCATTAGATATTCTCTTTAGCGAGACAAAATAAAATTATAATGCACCAACAACAGTAAAAACATAGGACTTTCGAGTATTGCTAGGCTTTAAACATGTTATTGTTTAGGTGAATTTTAATGTGACTTATTGTCAGCAATAAAGACCATTACATAAAAGAAAAATGTTAAAACGCGGAATCTTTTGACAGATTCATACTTTTGATAACTTGAAGCGCATGTTTAAATTCTGTTGCCTTTAAGTGAGTGTAGGAGTTATTCCCCTGTGAGTGTTGTCCAGCAGTACTTCACCCAAACGTCTAAACGTTAGGCGTTTATACTTGGTCTGTTCAACCAAAACACCTTTACAGATATTAAAATCAAATAATCTTTGACAATGTCAAGAAAATTGAAATGATTATTAGTGTACTTTTTTCGTTTAGATAAGCATAATGCAGATCCATGTTTGTAACAAGAACCTTTGCCTCAATGAAAGACAATCGATATATAATCCACAGGTGATTATGATAGAAATATATAGAGAAATTTACACATGTATAGGTATTTTTATACATAAATATTATTTTCTAGGTACATTAAAGGATCTTCCAGGGATGGTTTACCAGAATCATTTGACTGGACCGCAAAGAATGTGGTCACTTCCGTGAAAGACCAAGGTAATGTTAGTCGATGCCAATTTTAATTCATTGAATATAAACACAGATACAGTGATATACTGATTTAACGAATGGCAATTCTGTGAGGAAAAAAGCAAAGCTAGACATCAAGCAACTTTTTTAAGCTTTTATAATTATCTGACTATATTCACTTGTCTTCGGTCACACTAGGTGTTGGCAATTTAAAGAACCCTCACTTCCGAGCATAGGCAAAATTTGTCGCCCTTCACCGGCACACAGTGACGTTTCCAAATAATAGAAATGTGCTTGAGTGAGACGTTAAGCAACAATTCAACCAATCAACCAACTTCTCTTCGGAGAGATAAATTTTGAAGTAGAGCCGATGGGTTGTGGATTCGAGTCTCGGTTGAAGCAGATGTCTGTTCTTGTCTTCCGGACGAGTTAAAAAAAAGTAAATGTCCGCATGTATATGATCCCTCACGGGTTAACGATGATAAATCCAGATTATACACCAAGGATTCATAAACTGGACGTTAAATAATAGCAGTACAAGAATAAATCTTGTTGATCTAACTATTCACAGGCCTTTTATCCTGAAGAAAATGGTAACAGCACAGCACTTTTGACCTTGAAACTTTTAAAAATAGTATCTTTCTTGTATTAGTTTTTCACATCCCACCCAGTGAAGGGCTTCAACTTTTGGATAATTTCCGACTCTGAGGACAATTGATAATTACCGGATGTGCTCAGAAATGAGATCTTTATTATACTCTATCCGATTAAAACAAGAGTCAGTCGTGTTCCTTGTAAGACTCACACCCTAGATATCATGTTCCATCGGCGAGCACCCTACTGCAGTATCCCCGTGAGAGGAGATTAAAAAACAAAATAAGTCGAAGAGTATAAGATGATATGTAATAGACATGTACAATATTAAAATGATAAAAAAACGATACAAAAGAAACCAATGGCAGATACGTAATATTAAGATATGACATAAAGACCAATGCAAAACCACTCAATCAAAGAAACAATATACCGGTATATCAACACGAAACGTAGCTTCTTAATGGATAGCCGGGGGTTTGCATTCCATTTACAAAATCTTATCTAAATTTAATAAATAATCAACTTAAGATTTAAAGGTTTCTTTTCAAAAAGTGAATTTAAAAAACGTTCATTTCATGCATTATTATTATGTCTGGCATCCTTCAATTGTAGGTGCTGGTGGAACATGCTGGGCTTTTAGGTAAGGTATCTTAGTGTGGGGGAATTGAAAAGAATTCATAGCTGATCTCATATTCTTTTTGTCCGTTTACATTTTGTGCATACATTTATATATATAGTGTATGTCGTTAGACGTTCCGTCAGGATAACGGAGGCTAGGCCTAATACATCATATAGGGATTTAACCCCAATCGTCTCACACGAAATTCAAGATGGCAGATTGCCTCGAATAACTCATGATATATCTCAATACTTACTAAAGGCAATGTAACTTATATTTACAGTGTAGTAAGATATCCTTTAATTCTCATTGAAACAGCACTTTCTTTTTATTTGAAGCACAATTGGAAATATTGAGGGCCAATGGGCATTAGCTGGTAAGCCTCTGGCCAATTTGTCTGTGGAACAAGTGGTTGATTGCGACGGGATGGAAGATGTAGCCAAGTACGTGTACTTTACATTTCGACAATTTGAGAGAATATTTTCCATAAAATGAAATTAATGCAGTATCATAATGCTACCTGATATCACCTTATTGTGTGTCTATTTGCCTACTAAATGAGGATACACCTAGTTAATGTGAAATCCCCACAATTTCTAAACATTAATGAAGAGAAAAAAATTCCCTCTCTGTCAGCATACCCCCTGTACAAGTTGTATGAAAAATTCATGATATTTATTTTCATAATATTTGAAAAAAACCTTATCAACAAATCTTAAATATGTGACCGTATGTATATGTAACATATCACCTAAGAGATAAACTGTTATTCGTGACTCTGTTATATCTTCCCTTCCCATCATCTATAAACGGGCTGTATCTGACGATTTGATGAACTATGCTTTTGCATAATTCAGATTTTATTTACTGTATACAGGGTTATTTCAATCCCTTGTTATCTTCGACCTCACGCACTCGCAAACTGTTTTGTCACATTTTCAACTGGCCTAGTATCGTCATCATTCACTTCAATTCAAGAGAGATGCCTTTTTCAATTGGCCCAGACTTGAATTCGCCCAGGGACGATGAGGGCGAAATGGGCGAAAGTATAACGGAGCGAAAATTTCCCTGTAAACATTATTAGATAGTAAAATGAGGAACATTATGTATTTGAATTGTTAACTGAATCCCTGAAAAAGAAATAAAAAAAGTAATCAAAATGTAATTTTGGCGACTAAGTAAACGGAGTATTATAATTTAAACTGAACGAAGACGTTTTGTAAAGTGACTTCCGCTATGTGTCATGATGAATGGAACAGTAAACTATATGGCGATTCCGAAAAATGAAGACCAGTGTGTTTAGACGTGAGGAATAAACGCCGTAATGTATGCTTAAATACAATTTGAACATTTCTGTAATAAGTAATTGTCTTAATATATATATACTTTGTAGTATGAAAGGAGATTGTGGTGTTTTTGGAGGATGGCCTTACCTGGCCTACCAGTACGTGATGAAAGCGGTCAGTAGAACATTTGACATGTTCGTCGTATTGTGTGTTGTTTTGGGGTGGTTTAAGCTTGTATAACAGGCAGGACAAATTAAAAAATATTTTCAGAGATTGATATGCATTGCTTTGGTTAGCATTGTTAGACGCAGAACCAGAATCTGTGATTGTAATTTGGGAACCAATACCAATGGCAATAGTAAGGGTACCCGGGCTCGTCAGGGTAGTTATTAGCGCTTAAATATCTATCTGTAAAAATTATCAATAGTGAGCATTAGTATAACTTTTGGAATTATTTTAAGATATACCAGGACAGATTAAGAGTTTTTATTAGATATGAGAGAGTGTACAATGGGTTTTGTTTCATTACAAATATCTTTAACAGGGGGGACTTGAAAAAGATGAAGACTACTGGTATTGTTGTGGACTAGGCGGAGCTCCAGGCACGTGTGAAGTTTGTCCTGCACCAGGTTACAATAAGACACTGTGTGGACCGCCAATACCCTACTGCAACATGTCCCAGAGCTGTGTCACGAAACTCAATGTCAACAAGTTTGTACCTGGACTCAAAGTATCCGACTGGAAAGCAGTAGATGAGGTTATGCTAAATATCAATCTTTTCATTATATGATGTTATCTAATTGTGAAGTTTAGTATAGGATTCTCATCTATGATATATCAGTCAGAACTATTATAAGAGTTATCTTCCTTTGAATGGTAATAACTTCTGAAAAATTAAAGCTTTGGGCATCCAGCTCTGCTTTGAGATGTTAAACGATACATAAAAAAATTCTCAAAAACAAGACTGATAAGCAACATTTATTTTTGTGCCTCGGCGACAAATAGTCAGGGACATCCTAGTTTATCCTCGTCACTAGGTTCCGTCCGTCAGTCCAAGTAAGACCCGTATATACATAGTTTGTGTGGGGATCTCTTTCTACAGTTTTTGAAGTACATGCTTTACATTTTGCAGAATATTTATAAATGTAGTGGAAATGCCATGTATAAAGGATATTTATTTTTTCAAATATTTTGTAGATTTTTTTATTTCAAAAAGCTGCATCTAGGGAAGATGTCTAAAGACGGTGATATTATTTGTGTCTTGTCTTTGCTAAAGCATTCGAGGTCTTGTTTTGTTATAAGGGTGTATTTTTAAATAACTGATATATTACAAATATAGAAGTTGCGTAAAGGGTCAAAGACTTTCTCGGGGGAAGGCGGCTATACATAAATCATTATGCAGTTTCTTCGATGTTGTAGAACGAGACAGTGATAGCAGAGACTTTGATGCAGAGAGGACCTCTATCAATCGCTTTAAATGCAGCACTTGTACAGTTTTATCACAAAGGCGTTTACGACCCCCCGAAAACACTCTGCAATCCGAACAACCTGGATCATGGTACGTAGGATACATAATATAATCAGTGATTAATTACTCTCTTCAGTTTGATTAATTTTTTAAAAGTTTGATGTGGTTGCAATTTAAAAAATGATTGTTGAAGATACATGTTATAGATCAAACAATACCATAGCTACAATAGAAGGAGCATGCCACAAACGAAACAGGAGAACGGGATTAGGTGTACGACACGGGGAGCATATCCCTTATCATTTGTGACACCTATATTACTTGACAGTCAACGGGCCATGATTAGAATAATAAAATATTCGAAGTATTGATGACTTCTGTCTTATCATTAAGAACCTTTAAGTAGCTTCATTGTCAGTAGTAAACATCTACCGATGAAATTCTAATTCAAATTTGAATTTTCATGTTGTTATTTATCAGATTTTTAACGTTAAATAGGTGTAACGAATTTCTACAGAGACGTTACTAAT
>JACSZP010050768.1:436-14408 GCA_016161895.1 Pinna nobilis | reverse complement strand
CAAATATGTTGTCGATCAAAAATTCAAGCATTCTGATGATGTCATCTTCAGAGAATTTTTTTCTTAGAATCAGAGTAGTTTTTAACAAAATATGATTTATCCCTTCCTAAAACGAGATATTTGTATCTACACTCGCCATTCGTTTTGACAAAACAAAGCTGAACTAATTCTTTAATCTTTTCTTTCAGCTTAGAATGGGGAATGATTGTATAGAGAGTAGAAAAATCAAATGGTTTAATACTCTTACATGAAGAGACAGGTTTAGATTGTATATATTCCAAAAGAATCTTTAGAATTCTTTAGAATCCACGTCTAATTCACACCACCCCTTGAGTAACTAGTATCACAGTAGATACGAAGCCCGTCTTTGACAGCTGTCAAGATAGATGTTAAAATTTTGGAAAGAGGCTTTGTGGAACATTCGATAGACCCAGCAATATACCGTTGTTTGTAAGGACACTTGTGTAATTTCGGAATCAAGTAGAGGAAGGGAAGATCTANNTTAGTTGGAATACCAAAAGACCATAACACCGATCTATGATTGGCAAGGACTTCCTTTATTGTAAGTGCAGTAGGGGTTTATGTTGGGTTACCAAGCGAATTGTCAATGCCCAATTCCTTTATCAAGCAAGCTATGTAATGTGATTTGCATATAAAGACTACATTATTAGGGGCTTTGTCTGCTGGCACAACAACATACTTGTCATGAAGGTAAGACAATTGTTTGGCAACATTAGGGTCTTTGAATATTGATGTTGCTTTTGTGCTCATTGACCCTTTGAGTTTGTGAATTCTTTTTTGTATCAAAGACCTCACTGACTTCACCCATTCTGAAAGAGTGTTAACGTTCTCTTTTTCACGTTTTGCCCATTTTCTTGCGTACTCCTCGATAGAATCCATAAGAATTTTAAAATTATGTTTCCAATTTATGGATTTTGGCTCACGATATTTTGGTCCCTTGGCCAAGATATTCCGTAGAGGTACGTTTTGAATAATGTTGGGGTCACCAGTTATAACGTGGCCAGCAGGGTTATACACGAATGGAGAATTTGAACATGTGCAGTCAGGAGGTTTTGACTTGTAGTTGAGATCTTGCAACACTTGCTTGTAGTTAAAAATTTTGGTAGCAATAGGTCTGGTATAGGTATATGAAATGATAGGAACTGACTGGTCCTTAAAATATTGAGGAATTTTAGACTTGACCGAATGATGATGGAGGATATTACTCAGGTGAATAGCATCTAGTCCTTTATTAGAAAATGAAAGTCCTAGAAACGATCGTTTTTCTGCTATCACCGTCCCGACAGCAACAGGCAAGAAAAGTCTGTGATAACCAATACATGTATCTAGGATAATAGCTGATAGTTTGTATTTGTTTGAATTGCAGTCTAAGCAAATATGTTCCTAACAGTAGTTGTAGATTGAATTTAGTTTAGTAAGTTGCAGAGAGTAAAGTTTCGTTCGAATGTGATGAATACCCAACGGTGCACATACATTTTTTCTTCTTTTTCTGTCGAGTTGAGTCGGATGGAAGCTTTGCGTGTATGGATTTTTTGAATGATAGTAAGAAAGCATGAGCTACTAATATACCTACCATGTCCCTAACCTTTCACACTCATTGCATATATTTATTCTGACTTATGCTGCACATTCTATTCACTCGCACTATATTCACAATGAGCGATACGGATGAGGGGAGCACATCCTTTGGTCATTTTGCAGTATAAGCGCCAAGTCAGACCCAAATAAAACACATGACAGAAGCACTATCAAAATATACTGACCACAAAGTAGTAACTAATGAAGAGTATGATTATATGAAACCGTTACTGCACAGTTCCTCGACCGCCAAGGATGGATCAAGCCCTCCTGCTCAGGGTGGGCAACGCCAAAAGTCAAGCAGACTTTGGCCTGGCCAAAGGCCAGAGTGGTGCTCCGGCCACCTGGCGTGGCCCTCCGCCACCAGCACATGCGATGCAGACTAGCCACGCGTGTGATCAGACTGCTATCCGACCACACATTTTCCGAATTTCAATGGGGAAGAGAAGTCGGATTTCTCTTTTGAGGTGTGGAAAAACGACGTGTTATGTGCATAACGAGATGGACATTGTGCAGACGATGTAGTGGCACAGGCTATGAGGTCGTCCCTCAAAGGAAAAGCGAGAAACCTGCTTTTAACTCTGCCTACGGATTCGTCACCTAAGCAAATTTTACAAAAGCTGGAGGGTATGCATGGAAACGTCTACCCACCGAGAAATTGATCCAGCAATTCTACACAGCAAAACAAGATGCCCAAGAGAGCGTGGCTAATTACGGAATGAGACTAGAAAGCTTACTGCAAACATGTATCGACAGGGGAGCCATCGACCAAACCGCCAGGAACGAGATGCTGCGGAACAAGCTGTGGTCCGGCCTTCATGACGCTGACCTCAGAAACGTCAGTCTATACAAGTACGACCCTACAGCCAATTTTGAGACTTTGCTTAGGGAACTCCGGACGCTAGAACTAGAATTGGTCACCACGACTAGTAGGCCAAGTGACAGGAAAAGGTCGCAGGTCTCACAAATCAGAGATACTGAGACAGAAACCTCAATGAGAGCAATTATGAAGAAGTTGGATGAGAAAGATAAGCGGATGGAGAACCTTGAACTAGAGGCCAGAGGATCAAGAGGTCATCGCGCAAATCCCAGAGAGAATGGTGTTGAGTATGATAGAGGTCAAGGTCCAAGGTCTTATAGTAGACAGTCTTATAGAGGTGGATCCAATGGGGAATTCAGAGGTAACACATGTACAAGGTCTTGACGTGGCTTAGCAGATTCTACTCGGGGCAATAGTAATCCACGCGGAGGCGGATCGTTCGGCTATCGGAGGCAGAGGCAGTACGGGACTTTAAACATGTAAGAGTTTCTAAGGTGGGACAAGCTGGGGACTCTTCTGAGAAATCATGTCTTAATAAACCGATGTAAATAGAGCAAGCTCAAGAAGATGAGACAAATTTAGCATTCAGAAATGCAAATACCTTGCACGAACAGTTACGATCAGTTGATGATTACTGTGAACGCTGTGGTCAAACAGGTCATAGTGAACCTAAGTGTATAGTGAGACTTGAAACACTCAAAGCGGATCACCTATGGTTTTACTTTTACAAATTCTGTTAAGACACCAAGACCTCTACCTTAGTCGGCACAGCAAATGAGACCAAAGTGTATGTGCATGGAACACCTACCCAATCATTCATCGATACCGGATCTGCAGTCTCAACAATAACTCAGAAGATCTACGAGACTTACCTTCATGCCTTATCATTGCAGCCTGTCAGCAGTATCCTGGCATTGGAGTGCGCAGACGGTTCAGAGTTGCCCTATTATGGTGTAGTCGTTTTGGACCTCATAGTAGAGGGCATTCTGGGCACTGAGGATGCCATTGAGTGCCTATGTTTAGTTGTAAATGATACCAATTACCATGCTTCAGTATCATTCCTAATTGGTACCAATATTTTATCATTACTTTTAGCTGATATTAAAAAGAGGTTTGGTGTTAGGTTTCTACAGAAAGCTGGACTCTATACGCCATGGTATTTAGCCTTTAGATGTATGAAGTTACAAGAGAGAGAACTTACGCTCCGCTCCCATGTACTACCTATGGTTAGAAGTGCTGAATCCAAACCAATCACACTCCAACCAAACAGCAGTGTCATAGTCCAAGGATGTCTATATAACGAACTTATATGTGTGTGGTATGCTAGTGCCCACCAGGAATTCAGGTATTCCTGATGTTCCAGATATAGAGCCTTCTGCCATTACTTATGACGTAAGCAAGGCAGAAAACATACCTGTGAATATAAGCAATGTGACAACTAATACCGTCACGTTACATCCACACACGGTGATTTGTGAAATCCAGCAGGTGAAAGTCCAGGCAACTGAAGATACTATACATTCCGTCGCCGAATCTGAACTTTCTTAAGACGAGAAGCTGAAAGTAGACATAGCCAGCAACGAACTTAGTGATACTCAACTGGAACACGTTACATCACTGCTAACAGAGTTCGACACTTTGTTCTCAAAGAGCGACACAGACACAGGCAATTGTCCATTTTGTTGAACACAAAATTGAGCTACTAGACGAAGCACCTTTTAAACAACGCTTCCGCAGGATACCTCCATCAATGATGGATGAAGTCCGGGAACATATTGAACAACAGCTCGCTGCATGAATTATACGTAGGTCTCAGTCACCATTTGCATCAAACGCTGTGTTAGTCCGAAATTTGTTGAACACAATATTGAGCTAGTAGACGAAGCACCTTTTAAACAACGCTTCCGCAGGATACCCCCCATCAATGCTGGATGAAGTCCGGGAACACATTGAACAACAGCTCGCTGCATGAGTTATACGTAGGTCTCAGTCACCATGTGCATCAAACGTTGTGTTAGTCCGAAAGGAGAATGGTCAGCTACGTGTATGCGTTGATTACCGGCACCTTAACAGTGTTACCAAAAAAGATAACTGCGCACTGCCCAGAATCGACGAGCTGCTTGACTCCGGAAACAGCTGGTTCTCCGTACTCGACATGAAGTCGGGCTATTATCAGATACCAGATTCTGATTGCAGAACAGCATAAGGAGAGAACGGCATTTACGGTGGGGCCATTAAGATGTTTTTAGTACAACCGCAAGGCCATGGGACTCATCAACGCACTTCCACCTACCAGCGATTAATGGAGCAATGTCTAGGAGACCTTCACCACCGTTCTTGTCTGATATACCTAGACGATGCCATCGTATACTCCAGTGGTAGTTCGATGAGCATCTACATCGACTTGAAGAAGTGCTTCAGAAAAGCGGAATCAAGCTTTCACCGGGAAAATGCTCACTATTTAAAAGAAGTGTTAAATATGTAGGACATATCGTAACACCCGACGGTATCGAGCCAGATGAGAAGATTGGCAAGGTGATGGACTGGCCCGCACTAACCAATCCAGAAGGAGTCCGAAAGTTCCGGGGTTTTGAAGGTTACTACACGAGGTTTATCAAAGATTTCTGCAGAATAGCCCGGTCACTGACTGACTTGATTCCGACAACTACACACTTAAAGACTACCCGTAAGAAGAAAAGTGATCGCCTACGCCAGCCGGGGTATTAGTAAGTAAGAGAGAAACTACCCTGCACACAAGCTAGAGTTCTTAGCTCTCAAATGGGCTGTCACCGAGAAATTCGAAAATTACCTTCATGGGAAGAAGTTTACCGTGATAACAAACAACAACCCGCTCACGTATGTGCTCCGTACAGCTAAACTTGACGCCACAGGTCACAGATGGTTCGCAGCATTAGCCGCCTTTCATTTTGATATCCTATAGACCTGGACGCAACAACACTGACGCGGATTCGCTCTCCCGACTCCCTGCTTTACAACAGGAGCAAAGTTACATCAGTATCTCAGAGGAAACCATAAAGTCGATTGCCAGTATACAGATCCAGCCCTATCAACCTGTCGTAGAGAATGTCACTCTGCAACCAGGCGTGTTTCAGCTGCTGATGCAAGTGCAACAATCACCGACGATAGACGTCAAAGAGGCACAGCGTCAAGACTCGACCCTTAGTGAATGGAGGTACTACGTGGAGAGGTAACAACTCCCGAGGAAGCACGAGCTACCTCCAACACGAGCGTCAACCGTTTTCAGAAAGGATTTTGACAAGTTTCGGTTGGTAGATGGTATACAGGTTAGGGAGATACATTCAGAGAACGGAAGTCAGAGGCAACTAGTTATACTCCCAGGGCTAGTATCTGAAGTGTTACGGTCATCACATGACAACATGGGTCATCCAGGAAGGGATAAAACCACATCATTTATCAGAGATAGATTCCTCTGGTCAGGCATGACCAATGATGTAGACGACTGGATCAAAGGATGCAAAAGGTGCGTCACCAGGAAATCGCCTACCAATATTAGATTCTCTCTTGTCAACATAGAGACATTAGAGCCCCTGGAACTTGTATGTATGGACTTCTTGTCCCTGGAGACATCAAAGGGAGGATTTCAGAACATTTTAGTAATTACCGACCATTTTACTCGGTACACAGTAGCTGTCCAAACTCGTAATCAGACTGCGAAGACAACAGCCGAGGCATTTTTCAACAATTTTGTTGTCCACTATGGCCTCCCGAAGCGTCTACATTCTGACCAAGGTGCTAACTTTGAGTCGAAGATCATGAAGGAGCTCTGCGTATTCACAGGAACCGAGAAATCACGAAGTTCGCCATACCATCCCTTAGGAAACGGGTTGACTGAGAGTTTTAACAGAACCTTACTCCAAATGTTAGGAACGTTAAACCCTGATCAGAAGCAGATTTGTAGGAAGTACGTTGGGCCCATGGTGCATGCTTACAATTCCCTTAGACAGGACTCTACAGGCGAAACTCCATTTTCCTCATGTTTGGAAGGGAACCTAGCTTGCCGGTGGACATCAAATTTGATCTAGTCAAAGAAAGAGGTACTCAGTCATTAGGCAGATATGTGTCAGAGATGCGGGATCGGATCCAACGGGCGTATGACCTTGCCTCGAAAGCTACAAAGAAGGCTCAAGGAAAGCAGAAGGAATATTACGACCTGCGTGTGAGAGGCAGTAACATTACTGTCGGAGACAGGGTGATGGTAAAAATAGTAGCTTTCGATGGTAAACACAAATTGGCAAATAGATGGGAGGAGGAACCCTATGTGGTTATGGCTAAGCCAAATCCCGAAATACCTGTATTCGTGGTACGAAAGGAGAATGGAGAGGGGCGTAAACATACCCTCCACAGGAGTCTCCTGTTACCTATAGGCAGATTCAACACCGACGATGACAGTTCTTCACAGTCTGAAACTGTGTTGACGACCAAGCCTAAACCAGTCCCCATACAACGCAAAAGCTTATTGAGAGGAAGCAGTGGCGAAACACATGCTACGCAGAAAGCAGATGAACAGTCAGACTCGTCCGATGAAGAGTCAACAGTTACTGACGTATGAAGGCCTAGGCATACTTATGACCACTATGGTACTTCTGAGCATGTCCAGGTACCCATAGTAGGTGATGTTGAGGATACTGAGGGGGACGCCTCGAATTCCAGTAGAATGGAAACAGTATCTCAACCAGACACGGTAAGTATTGGGGAAACTGGTATCAGCATCATGTGAGTACATCATGTGATGGTACTGATGATGTTGTTGATTGTGATGGTGATGATGATGATAATGTTGATGGTGTTGATGATGATGATGATGATGACAATAGTGTGTCGGCAGATGACAATGTTGACAACGTTAACCACGAGGTAAGTACTACTCCTATTCCTAGACGACAAACCAGGCCATCTGCTTGGATATGAGATGAAGAATTCGTTGTGGAAAAAGTAATCATTTTAAAGGTACAACAGATGTTCACCATTAACCAGGTACATGCTAGACTTTCAGTGTATATAAATTATATAATGTTTCACATGTGACTCTTGTAAATTATTAGGACATCATTTATTAAGGAAGGGGCATATGTGGGAGATGTATCTTTTATTGGTTTTTAACCTAACTACGGTAATATACATATGCGTTCTGAACAGCCAAATAAACACGTGTTTCAATACCCGATCGTTCTTTGTTTTATTTTACCAAATATTTCCTTAGGCAATGTAAGTAACGCTTACATTTATTGGTCAGTCAAAATATGAATTGTATGTTAAGTCTTCGGTCATTGGGTAAGACAGCGTATTAAACTCTTTTATGCTATCTTGACAAAGAAATGTTCCTTAGTTTGAATTTAGTTTTTTACGATTGGAAGCGCTCTGAGGCACACACTACACGTATACAGTAACACCTATACATGTACTACATACTTACGCCTTTTGACAATTTGGACTGACGACTAGAATTCAGAAGCCTGGACTGTTGAGCGTGTGCACACGTTTTTCCTTATAGCGGACCCTGATCCACAATCAGGTAAAGTGTTTAACACTGTATTGACATCGTTCACAATTTCCTGCGTTTATGTTAATGTTAAACACAATATTATACTTGTACATCCAAAACGCGGGTTTGATTTCAAACAACCTATACTTGGCCTCCATTTCAATCACATAGCTCTCGACATTGTGTTTCCGGTTCCGGTTACATTATTCTGACTCATATTTCACCATGCCTGTTTTAAGAGCCCTCGTGTTCGGATCCTCCTATGCCCATAGGATGGAGTCGTACACCTACAAACATCATGAATGGGCGAACCTGGACCTTGACGTAACCGACATACAAACGGCATTCTTTGGATAAGGGGATGGAACAATTCTGCCTGGGTTTAAATCAGTTCAAAATTTCCTGCATGTCATTGACCAGGATGGCCCGGACATGCTGTTCCTGCAGGCTGGTGAGAATGATCTGTCGGCCATCGGATATGACCTTTTACGTCTGACCGCAAACATTGTATCTCTTGGTCGTATGGTACAAGTATCATATAGTATCAAATTCGTTATCATTAGCCAACTTGCCCTCCCAACTACAATGACCTGGTTGTAACCACCAATACTGAATTACATAGATTATTAAATGGTGACGAGGCAATTCGATTTTGGCACCATCATGGGTTTTGGGTGAACCCCCGTCGAGTCTTGGACAGATGGGGCATTCACCCCAATCACAGGGGTATGCCTCTGTTGGCACAGAGCATGCGGTCGGCCTTGGGCATCACTCGCCGACAAAACTTTTCTTAAGAGGTCCTGCCCATCGTGGTCTTATCTACAGATTAATCTTTGACTCATATTGGGATATAGAACGTCACTCCTAAGAAATTACCTAATTCACATGTCACTTATGCCTCCCGGTTATACATTTTATCACTTCTATCTATCTCTTTCATACTATAGCCATACATGTAGACTCTTAAAATACCTTCCTTGTCGTTAATTTTAGCCGTTGTGACCTTCAGTCACAAGGTGACAACACTTTTATTAATCATGCCTGATCAGCTTTGATCTTTTCCTTTGCTGTTTTGCCTGATCAGTTAAGATCTTTTTGTTTTATTTCTATTTATTTTACGCCTGATCAGCTTAGATCTATTTGGCTTATTTCTTATATTTATTTTACGCCTGATCAGCCTCGATCTGTTGTAACATTTGCCTGATCAGCTTCGATCTTTTTTGTATTATTTCTTTCACCTGAGGTTAAAACAATACTAGCCTGATCAGTCTAGATCTTTTCACGAACAGGGTAACACTTTATAAACATCTGACTTCTTTAAAATTCATAAGGTGCATTAATTTTGATCGTTTATAAAGTAATAAATGCCAGGCAGATATAAATTCCATCTGCCTATCCTACATTCTTCATTCCGACCTACTTGTACGGCTGCTTTACGATCACCCATAATATTCAGTTTCAAATCCCCTAGGCTACATGTATGCTCATGGGTTTTTCTATTGTCATACCTTTACGGAAAATCAGGTTTTAGTAGGTCTTATTTTTCTAGGCTACCTTTTGTTAAATTTCAGAATGTCAGCTCGACCCCGAAGCACCGCCGCCCCGACCTCCTTCACCAGGATTGCCAACCCCAGCATCAGGACAAGTGATACCCGTCCTTCCAAAAGGCGTCGTGTTGTAGACACCACTGCAATTCCCACCAATGCTTCAATCGCCGAGCCTACAGCAAATGGAACTTTGCCCATTCCGTCCACCTCTAGAGAGTACACTTCACTGGCGCCACTTAGCTCCCCTGAGGAACAGGCTACTCATATTGCAAACTTGGTTCTTCAACAGTTGCGCGCCTCTGAGATGGTCTCAAACTCGCCTAAATCAAGATCTGGGACCAGCAGCTCTCCTCCTTTGGATCCTACAACTTCAAGAAGTCCCGACATCCCTCAGCTGTTCCTATCTACCATTCCTCATCGGTCACCACAGAACGCGGGAGGTAATTTTACCAACCAAAACGTACCTATTCTTGTTTGAAACCCAAGATCACAATTCCCTACAAGTTAATATTGACTATTCTTTGATTTCTACAACTCTACCTCTTTGGTACAATATTTAAGATAAAACGAAAAATGCCATCTGGAATGACCAATATGTTGACTTTGTAACTCTTTTACCGAACTTCAAGCCTGATACAGACACATTTCGAATCACTTCTGTCAATTCTGACATCCGAATCTCTTCAGCAAATTCAACCAAACACCTTGCCAATGTTTACCAATGGTGTAACGCTTTCGACATCTTTCCGGCCATTTACTCTAAAAAAAAAATGTACGCCGGAAGTCATACATAACCTGTTAAAATATGGCCATAATATCCGACATTTGGCCCAGTCATTTTCTTTTTCTAATGCCCGGTTTTATGACCAGGAATTTCGGAAACTTCGAACCTGTGCCCCAGAATCTTTATCTTGGGCAAAACTTCATGACGAGCTCTTGTGTCACGCCACTACCAACTTAAATAAGCCCTCCCAGCCCTCCTCCTATAACAGGCCCTTTCGGAGACCACCCTTTTCCTCTGACTCAAAACGCCCGTATCCCAACGGATATTGTTGGAAATTCTGCAGACAAGGCAAATGCCCCAACCCCCGCTGCACCCTCAAACACAGCTGTGTGGCATGCGGACAAAAACATGCCACCATCACCTGCTCTAAATACAAAAAGTCAAATAATAACCCCAATCAAACCAAGTGAGTTGTCCACCTTGCTTCAAGACTATAATCCCGAAAAAGCATCTTTCCTTGTAAATGGTTTCACTTATGGGTTTCGTTTAGGCTCAACTATGTTGACTTCAGAACGGCCAATTCCAAAAATCATCCAAACGCAGTTTCTCGTCCCAAAATTGTACAGGAAAAAATTCAAAAAGAGCTCCTTACTGGGCGCATAATGGGCCCTTTCCCTCTTAAACCAATACCCGACATGGTCTGTTCTCCCTTAGGCTTAGTACCTAAGAAAGAACCTGGGAAATTTCGGCTGATTCATGATCTGTCCTTTCCCCGGGGAGACTCGGTTAATTCGGCTATCCCAGAGGATTGCTCTTTTGTTTCGTACCAAAACATTGATAACATCATTCTTTTAGTTCAAAAATATGACCAACACTGTCTTATGGCTAAAACAGACATCGAAGATGCTTTCCGCCAGGTCCCGGTGCACCCCTTCGACCATAAACTATTAGGGTTCACTTGGGATCATCAGTTTTACTACGACAGATGCTTAGCTATGGGGGTCTCCTCCGCTTGTAATATTTTTAAACAATTTAGCTCCTCCATTCAATGAATCCTTTCTCGGCACTACAAAATCCACGATATGTCTCATTTACTTGACGACTTTTTCATTATAGGACCCCCCCCCCCCCTAACCCCTTTTGTTCCAAAGCGTTGGGTTGTTTTCTAGCTGTACGTGAAAAATTGGGGGTCCCTATAAAACACGAAAAAAACCACCTCCCGCCCTCAGTCATTACCATCTATGGCATCGACATTGACTCTAATTCTATGATAGCCCGCCTCCCTTCGGATAAAGTTTCAAAAAATCCCGATTACTCCTGTCTTTCAAAAAGAAAAAATCTTTTACTTTAGTCCAACTCAAATCCCTCTTCGGCCTCCTGAACTTCGCATTTTCTGTGATTGTTTCAGGGAGAGCTTTTTTACGCCGCCTCTTTAACCTCACAACTGGAGTCTCGCGTCCCCACCACCAAATTAAACTGAATAAGGAGGCTACGGCTGACTTGTCAGCCTGGTATGAATTCATATCTCATTTCAATGGAAAGGCATGCTTCCAATTCCAAAACTGGATATCATCCGATACTATCCGTCTATACACTGATGCTGCTGGGACCCATGGGAGTTTGCTGCAATTTGGGGTAAACACTAGTTTGCCGAACCTTGGCCACCTGAATTTTCTGAACTACATATTACATTCAAAGAACTTTTCCCCATTGTGATCGCGATGGAGTTATAGGGTGCCCAACTTTGGAATCATAAGTTACTATTCATGTCAGATAATGCTGCCGATTATATCATTGAGGAATACTTTCATACAATTAAGTACCCTATAATTCCTGTGGTCAGAGGCGGAACAAATTACTCATTATATCATCCTGATAAGAGACTCATTAATACCGCCGAATTTTCGTCCGTTCAAAAACTAGTAAATTACCTTAAGGCGGCCGGTAGTGACGAAACTGTATACACGTCATTAAACGAATGGAAGAATTACATTGAAGCACAAAGTCAATACGATGGCTGGTGTAAAATTTGTAACCGTCTGCACAATCAACATAAATATCGACGCTTATATGATGACATCAGTTTGTGGTGGAGGGGAAGTGAGGACACTGGAGGATTTTTCTGTCAAAATGTCACTCATGAAATCGACACTGTCTTACAACACTTACATTTCACGAATCTAGGCTAATGTTCATAACTTGTGTACATGTAGGCCTACAGGTCGATTGGCTGGTTGCTTGATTAAAGTCCCAATCAAGAATCTTTCACTTATATGGACACAAAAACCTTCACTTCCAAATGACCGTAAGTGCGGAGCATAAACACTTATCGCCCTTCACCGGCATTGCTGACGGCATTATATAAGTGAGTGTTTCTCGAGTGGAACATTTTAAAAACAACAATACAATCAATATCATTAACTTCATACATGTATACATTTACATGCATATGATAAAGAAAATATGGACTTTTGAGAGAATGCATATGGTGGACTATAAAACTCGGTCATTATTATACAGTTACATTGTAATAACTTTTAATGTGGTCAACATAGTATAATGATGGCCAGAGGTCTGAACCACAAGGTGTCTTGGTCAGTTCTAGTCTCCAGTAGAGAAGGGATGGGACGTCAAAAAGGCGATCGTTAGTATTATCAATACTTCTTGCACGTGGAAGAACTCCGGGCATTAATATTTATGTGACACAGAAACGACTCATTAACGCTTTTTATTTCATTGTCATCAACCAATCAGATTCTTTCATTGTAACTGGAGTTATATTAATGCACAATATTTATCCAACGAAAATCCATAATTGTATCACGTGTCATGTTATTGTATTTTGTAACTATGCCTTTCATCTCAGTGTTGTGGCCATATTTTGAAGTAACAGTCTGCTGATTGCAATCATATTGGCCTATTTTATTGTTATATTTCAGAATTGCCTCATTCATTTTCTCAGACATTTTGTATTTTAAGGTAAAACTGCAAAGTTTCGCTTCAAATTTTAGAATTACGTAACAGATATCCTAATAATAAATAGTATCAAAGTTCAAAATTAAATCTTGTATTGTATGTCCATTTGATCTACGCAAAAGAAGCGACATGTTTCCGTTTTATATCTACACTTTCCGCTTGTTTAGATAACAAATATGTTTAGAGTATAAATATATGGGGTTGCCGTGTGTCGTGGTTACCGGGTTCGACTTCTGTGAGATTCTGGTTTGAAGCCTAGGTCACACCGAGGCTGGCTGTCCATTTATTACGGATGTGACAGTAAAAACCGAGATCCTTCAAATCTATCACCCTTTACCGGCACACGGTGACGTCTCAATATAACTGAAAGATTCTTGAGTGGGACGTTAAACAACAATACAGCTGACCAACCAACCAAACGTATGTAATTATAGATAACGAGTTATCATTCGTACTTGATATACAGATCCAGTGACCGCGAGGCAAACACGGGACTTTTGAAAATTAAGAGCATGGGGTCAGGTACCACGGATGACTAATTAAATAATCTCATTTTGTTCTGTCACACCTGTCATAAGGCTACAGTCAGTCTTAAATGAAACATGAATCCACGTTACAATCGTCTCAAAGGATGATTCAAATAACACTACGGAACCACTAACAATTTTATTACAAGAAACGGGGGGCTCCGTGGCCGAGTGGTTAGCGTATTCGACTGCGAATCGGAAGACTCAGGTTCGAGCCGCGTAAGCGCCACTCTGCGGTTGGCCGTCCCTGTCCTT
>JACSZP010050764.1:0-18760 GCA_016161895.1 Pinna nobilis | reverse complement strand
TTTACATTTTCATATTTGAATAATAACCTATATTCTTACACCTCTACCCGGGGCCTCTGTGGCCGAGTGGTTAGCGTGTTTGACTTCAAGCCGAGGGGTCCGCGGTTCGAATCCCGCAGCGCCACCCGCGGTTGGCTGTCCCTGTCTTTCGGATGAGACAGTAAAAACCGAGGTCCCGTGTCACAGTAGGTGTTGGCACGTTAAATACCCTCCCTGCTCTACGGCCAGCAGTGCCGAGCACAGGCAAAATTTGTCGCCCTTCACCGGCAAACGGTGACGTCTCCATATGAGTGAAATATCCTTGAGTGGGACGTTAAACAACAACGCAACAACAACAACACCTCTACCCATTCATACTAAAAATTGTAGTGGCGCAGCTGGAGGCAAGGGACACGACACTTCAAAACAAAGAAAAAAAAAACATGTATTCACGCCAAACAAGACACATCATCTCTTTTTTACACATCTTTTTACATCACTCTGAAATACATGTATACCTGTGTATTAATGAATGACACGGGCAGATTTAGGAATTTTTCAACGGGACGGGTATATAATATGAAATTAACAAGAATTTTCCTACCATGCCCCGGCTAACTATTTTTACATGACCAGGTTTGAAACTTGTGGTATCTGCGCAAGATTTTTTTTATCAATAATGCTTTCTCCTCCCCCAAACTTTCATGTATTCCTATAGTGGATCAAAAGATGATGTCTAGCGGTTGGACAGGGTTTATTTAACCTCGAACTTTTAAATTCTAAACTCTCTCTCTATCGTCTAATCCATTTTCATTTTTTGCTGGTGGTCCCCCCCGAGCCTGGCTGGATCCGCCAGTGTTAAGACTTTTTGTTAAACAATTCTTCATCTGAATTTAATTCTATTCAATTTGGGAAAAACATCATTACTGTATCATATTTTACTATTTCTAATGTTAACATATTTGAATTTTATGTTGTTATTAAAAGAGTTAAAACAAAAATCTGTAATATCCTTTTAGTCTTTGTAAATTTTAAAAGTTTGCACTTTTATCATATGTTGCTATGGCGTTTACGTGGTTGCTAAGGACTTATTTAATTTTTTTTCAGCAAAAGAATATAATAATATTAACTCTTTATCTCTAATAGAGTATATTATTTTTTTCTGATTTTTTTAAACTGATTATTTTGATATAATGGTGAGTTTTTTGATAAAATAACTGTCAGTTGATTAAAAATTAGAGTCTAAACCTGTATTTTTCAATGGCCCGTTGCTAGGCAACCGATCATCACAACACTCTAAAAGAGATATTTTCATAACAAGGCATACTTGGCCTTTGTAATATGTGACAATGGCCAATATTTCCAATGGGGCCAAAAATGGCCCTTATCACATATAGTCCTTTACTGTAAATCCAGTTTTATTTGTGAGCAGTTTTATTTTCAAATTTGTGTAAAAATTTTAAAAAAAATCTCAATTAAATAGATGTATCACTTGATCTTTTGACCAGACATAAAAATACAGTATACAGTATAGAGCTCTTATCTTTCCACTCATAGTTGTGAAAACATTATCTCAAGAATAAAAGGCAGACTTTCGATTTGCCAAAATAAAGTTTCTTGAAAATTTCTGGATTCAAGGTATTGTCCGAAGGAAGTTGCAAAAATATTTACATATAACAGGTTGACTCTTAATTCAGTTGATTTGTATAGAAAAAATAAGACTTTTTGCAGCATACATTATGTCCAATTGGGCAAGCAGTCCTTTAACCACTTCAGTGCATATTATGACGTAATGTTATCTTTATGACGTTGCGAAATTAATGTTGCAAAATATACATTTTAATGGCGTATATACTGGTCATACGTATTCAGGAAAAGTTAATGTCATGATGGATATATCCGTCATACACACTGAAGTTAATTTAGCAGGTTGCTGAGGCAGGTTATATTGTCCATACTGTTCAAAGTTTTAGTAGTATCCAAAATTTTATATGATTTTGGGCTGCAGTACAGTGCTGTCCTTTGTATGTAGGGGTCCAGGATTAAAGTTTTAGTGGGATGTTGCTGTTTTTTTTTTCTTGTTTCAAGAGACATAAAAACATGAGGTCTGGTATCACAACACTTGTTGGTACATTTAAGATCCCTGGGGGTAAAGCATAATCCAAGATTTGAAGCTTTTCATCTGTACAAGATGACATCACCATATAAGTGAGAGATTCTTGAGTTGGATGCTTCCTTGCTTTGAATAACACCAAAACAACTGAATTGTGCAATTTAGATAGATGTTACCCGGTACCTATTTTGGGAAGCTAAAATTGAATAATTAAACTTCAACGGAAATTCTTTTAATATTGAGAATGGAAATTTTGAATAGAATTTGTCTTTAGTACTTGTACAATGACATTTTGTTAAACCAACATGCCACACTGAAAGCTTTCATACACTGATTAAACCTCCCTTGTCAAATATTCACTTTGAAGTAGATGAAAATTGATCAATGCATGGCAGTTCTCATGCTTCATTTAAAACTTGTCAGTTGAATTTCATTATCATGAAAATGAATACAGAGATGCTACAATGATTTAAAGCACTGGTAAATGCAAACATGACAGATAGCACACATGTACATAATAGAGCAATTCAAATTTTATTTTAAAAATATTAATTATGCCTTTGATTGTTTAGCAGTAGACAAAATGTATTATAATTCAGGATTTTGTTAATTACTATGCAATGTATCTAATCGAAGTAATAAATTTTCCTTTGTTGTTTGTTTAAATCTTAGCATTATAGTAAATTTAATTAACGTGGAATAACCATCCAAGTATTTCTCACTTTCTTTTGCAGTCTGTGAGTGACAGTAAAGTGAGGCAGAGTCTTATGGTCTTATCCTTCATAGTCTTAATAGTAGCCATCTTGTGGCGTCTACAGACAGTCATCTTGGGAACCACTTGACAATTGTGATAATCAGTGCCGGAAATAATTGTGTAAATTCAAATGCGTGGTAAAGGCAAGCAAATCACAACTTAAAAAATAACAAATTTTTTAAGTTTTATGGCGGGAATTCCTTTGTGCTCCAGTTTTAAAGTCTCAATTTACTCTCTCTAATGGATTACATTCATTTGGATGTGATGAGCACTTGGCCTACCGGTACCTATGGTAAATTGCCGTTAAAAAGAGCATAAGCACCAGGATGGAGCAATAATGCAGGTTGAAATTGTTTTATCTATTTATGAAATAAAAAATAATGATGTCCTTCCATTAACTGTTTTAATTGCAACTGTCATAAGCACGAGGGTGACTTCATGTGGTTAAGAGATCATCTAAAGTTTTGTCAGATTACTGAAGTTTGATAGGGGCATACACATTTTTTAACTCACCTCGTGACAGGAGACTTGAGATTATCCAATTGCCTCTTTTGGTAGTTTCAATATAAAATTTTCGGTAAAAAATTTACACATAGTATGTATTGAACCTTTTATACACCACAAACCATGTTAGACTATTCTCAGACAGAAGAGAAGAGCATACAATTTTGATACTTAGGGTTTAAAGGTTTAGATATTTGGAATATAATGTCAGACTGAGCCCATGTATTCTTCTGAGCTAACATGGTAAGCTGTCTCTCAGGAAGCATCAAAGGAGATGAGCTTAGGTTTATTTTGTTGCTCAGTGTTTATGTTGTACATGTACCATATGTACCCAGATTTAAGTCACTGTCCTGCCACTTTTAATTTTACTATTATATATGCTGATCTTTGAGTTGTGGTAAAATTTACATGATAAGCTCTCCCTTTTCAGTGATCCATGAATGAAATACAGTAAAATCTGTTTATAACATTTTCCTTAGGACACAAATAATTTGACGTTATATCCAGAAAACGTTAGAAGCAAGTTGATAAAAATTTGTGGCATTGTATTGAAAGGGACAAATTTGAGTTAAATGGAAGTCAATCCTTCCATATGTGTATGGTCCACACCGGTGAGTCGATATATACTTTAGAAATACAAGTCAGGCTTTATTTTCTTATGGCCAGGTATTCCCTATGGTCTGTCGAACAAATGTTCACATGTTTGTTTGTTGACTTAACATGTTTTGAAACTATTCAAACGAGGGAAAAAACATTATATTATTACACTGGGACTTAAATTCTAATACGTTATAAACGGAAAAATCTAATATCCAGAAATGTTATATCCATATATTTTAACATAGGTTTATATGGGCGTTTATTCGGGGATTGAAAATGAAAATGTTATATGCAGAAAAACGTTACAACCAGAAACGTTATAAACAGTTTTTACTGTATTTCATATATAATGATTCATTAAGCCTAGAATCATACTTCATGAATCATGAATGGTAGATATTTACCATGAATCCATGTGCTGGACACCACTCCATGAGTGTATTTATGAGTTGTAACTCTTACAACATCAGTGCTTGATGTTAATCACAAAATGACCATCATTTGAGTAATCCTGCTATGTTCTGTACTGTATTGAGACACTATATTATCACTTTCCAACATCAGTTCTTTTTATTTGCAGAAAAGAACACTTGGGTCATGCATGAAAAAAAANNAAAAAAAATGTCTGTTTGCGGTAACACAACCTACTTACTGAAAAACCCTGCAATTCAAATTCATTTCATTCCCATTTCTTGGAATTTTATTTTTGTCATCAGTGGTTTGATATTTCCCCATTGCTTACTTTGCATATGTATAAATAGTTTAATTTAAAAAAAGCAACATCCTACCTACTCATAGTAAAAAGTGTGAGTTGCATTACAGCAAACCATCAATTTGTTAAGGATGGCATTACGATACCTAAAGAGAACAATGATACTGTTGGAAGCCCAATGCACAACAGAAACATTGTCTGTGTAATCATGCTATGAAGACCACCCAGTGACTCAAAAATAATGGTTGGGTTATTGAGGTTGTCTCATTAATGAGGTTCAAGTAGGTTTGCTGACGCATTATTGGTACAGTACTTCATGTAAATATGTAAAAGAAAACAAAATTTCAATTTAATCATTATTTATTTTGCTATAACATGACCACCCATAACATAAGGGTATTAAATCAATATTTCATTACAAAACTGCATAATATGCACTGTTGTTTCCAACCTCAACTCCCCCAACACCAGCATCATACCCCCCCNNCCCCCCCCCCCCCCCTTTTTAGAAAACAGCAATGGTACAAGACACATATTACTATTAGTGATATCAATGAGATATCACCTTGTCAGTGGCATTTAAAAAAACTGTACATACCACACTAGACATTGTACAAATATTCGTTGCACATAAGGCTACTATACCTACAACAGCTTAAGAGTTTTACTTGGCACTAGTTACTGAAAGAATAACAGAACAATACTATTCTATTTGGCATATTAACTCTAGTGATGCTCAATTTAACACAGACACTGATACAGACTCTGTGGTACAAAATACAGAACCATTGCCTCACATAATTCTGCCCTCATTTTGGAATTGATGTGTCCACAAATCAGAACCATAGAAACCGCGGCAAGTGATGTTAATCTACTTTTTGTGAGGATTTTATTTTTTAGCGTACTTGGGTGAGAGCACTTGCTCTCGGAAATGAGGTCTGACTTAAAAATATGAATGTTTCCCAAAACGCGACCCAATCATATGAGTACTGGGTAGGTAGGTAGGATTTTTTTTCTTACCATGGGTATTTTGACAAAACTATGCCATGGATGTGATTCAGCGATCCTTATTTTACCTTGACACATACTATTTCATTTTCAGGAAAAAAAAACATGAAATAGGAGAACATAACAGTCATTTATTGACAACTTATCACCTATTGCATATTTTTTGTACTTATGCTTTGATTCAAAAGAGCACTCGAAATATGTTTTTTCGTTTAGAAACATTTAACGGACTAGCATCGTTTTTTTTCTCAAAAAAAAAGTTCTCACAGGGAAAGGCAATAAAAATTTGATGAGTAGGGGCAATTTTTTCGGGTCGGTCGCTTTTGGGGAAACATTTATAAGTTTAATTTAGTCCTAAAGTCCTCGCTAATTATTCTTTCTTGACACAAACATGCTCCATACAACAGAAACTACTTCACTGTACGCATACATGCGCGAAAATTTAGTATCGGTAATAATTGCATTATTACCGATTCGTCAAAATAACGATTTGCAAAAATATTCATTTAATAGTCTACAAGAAATACGGACATTTCATTTTGTTTCAAATGAGTTAATGAATTTTACCCGTTTTTCTACCCCCCTATCCTTCGTCAAAGTGAATGATATACCCCAATATGTCATAAATACATATTTACACAATGGCCTCCCACTCTTCAAACGGTTGTTGCTTTCAATTTCATTTTTACTGAAAATATAGAAATTTGTGTCGGGATTTACAACTCAACGCTTTAGAACAATGCCTTGATAGTTAAGCCCTTTTTCGAGTTGTTAAATTGCTTGTTCATCGATATGACTTATGCACGGCGCATTAAGTTTCCACATTAAGGTTCCACGCTTCATTCCATTTCTGTACTTATTTGAACCGAGCAACGAATCTAATGAAACTTTTAGCAAGTAAATGCTTTCGTATTTGAATGTCGTCCCGAGGCCCATGAAACAGGTGAAAACAGATGAGGGTGAAAAGGGCGGTAAACTTAATAGTTTCCAAAGAAGTTAACTTGGAAGTAAAGGAATTAATATCACAGAAAAATGACCAAAAAGGACTACTTTTTCCGTCAGAAGGAAGAATTCCATTTTACTACGACACTGGTACATCTCTGGCAGTGATACACTGAAATATCCTGTGGCAGGACTAATACATTTCACGTCGTCTGCGTATCGGTAAACTTTCTCAATAAATCCCCTTGTTCATATGTTTGTATAATTATAGTGGTGGGACGTTTTCCTTGGAGACGTTGTTAAACACAAGTTTTGAATCAAAGGGATTCTCATATTTATACAGACTTCAATGTTAAAGAATAAACAATAACAGCAGAAGATGAATACCGTAACAGATTCATAAGAAAAAAAACGCACCTGGTGGGAATATATCAGATCAACGAATTTGACTTCTGTTCCGCAGTAAATTGGCACACTTTATACATGTTACAATTTCCAAATTCAACCAATTGTGAATTAAAAAAAAAATACATGTACATAAATAATAAAGCAAGAAATACTACCCGAACACACTCCATGCAGAGTGTAATCAACTTTCGGTATTGCCACATTTGGACTGACCGGCTAGTTCCCTTGGGGATAGCTCCTTGTCGTATCAAACGCTCGCCGTACATCTTTGTTCAGTGAATTCACCGTTTTCTCTCTATCCAGATCACCAGCACTCAATCCGCCTTCACGCGCGCCTATTGGCGGTAATTGTACAGAGCGCCGAGGTGAATTGTTTGCGGTAACGTTTGAGTTAGAACTGTCCAGCTTACGTGGTGTTTGCTGTGATGATCTGAATTTATCGGAAAATCTAAACTCCTCGACCGGCCCCCCGTCATTGTAAGATTGAGAAGAAAAACTTGGTTGATAACCATTTCTTGTCAGAGGAAATCGACGATTGAGTCTTTCGACACTGAAAGGACTTAACAAATCTTCATTTCCGTCAGTTGTCCATCTTTTCCTTGTCCTATTCCTTTGGTCGTTCTGTTGAGCCTTCCAGTCCTTTCGTGGAAATTTAAAACTAAAGTTGTCGACTCCTTCTGCGTCGTCATCATGTTTTGGCGGTGGAGGCCATGCAGGGCCTTGTGACCCAGATGCTTTAGAATTACTTATAAGCGAATTTTTTGTTCTCACATTGTTCTCATCAACCGGGATATCTTGGAATATCCCCGTCGATCTTCGGTTTCTCCGCACGGTATTTCCGTCAAAAAGTTTACTTCCGCTCTCACCGTCCCATGGATCTGACTCCAGACCCCGGGGTCTTCTTTGCCTTGGGATATTACTTCTTTTTCCAGGAAAGGGGTCGGGAAATTCGTAACTATCATGTGTGTCCATATAGGAAAGTGGTCTCTGTTTTGCAACCAGATTAACATTTGACGCTGGATCCACAATTGCTCCGGGAAATGATTTGCCGCGACGTCTAACATATTGCGCGGCAGTTTTTAGGAATTTCTTATCCGGCTTATCTACGGGGAGCGGTTCGCTCTCCTGTATGATCGGGTCATCGAAAAACTGTTTGATTTCCTGTGCGCACTCTCGAACAGCTTTAACAAGTTCGCCGAAATCGGTACATTCATCAGAAATGTAACCAGAACTGTCTTCGTTGTGGTCAGTGCTTTTTATGGCCCTAGCATTTTCAGCTGGGCCAGTCACTTTTGTAGTATATTCAGCGCGGTCAGTGGTTTTTGTAGTTTGGACATTTTCATCGTGATTGTACGTAATACTTGTTACTTGTCCAGAAGACCGTTTTTTCACACCCTGAGCTGATTTCTTTCTATTTTCATTCCCAGTAGTTTTATCTGCGTCTGTCGTTGGGACCGGCAGGGAGGAACGTCCCAGTTGTTTAGAGGTTCTAACCGGTATTCTTCCCCTTGGCGCAAACGGATTATTTCTTCTTGAAACTAAAGGTCTCTGTTTCGTGCGTGCATCTGTTGTTGGCCCTGTGATGTTTTCATCGAGTTTGATCCGCCCTTCCCCGCCCATGGTATCCTTGCTATCATTTTCTCTTCTCCTAGGTGACTCCATAATTCTGTGGAACTAGATGTCCCCTGTACATCCGTTATGGTACGTAAACCTACTGTACAAAATTTGATCCTCCATTTCTAATGTGATATTAATCCGAACACCAAAGCTTTAACCATCTTATCTTTGAATTGATATAATCTCTTATTCCAGAATCCCGATTCCTTTTGTAACACGTCTTTGTCCCATTAGAGCTATCTCTACTGTGTGTGAACATCAATACTTTTCTGAAATATTTAAACTACGTCACACGTTCACTATGTAGGCCTACAACCTATACAAATTAACTAATCAATAACTTGTTACTTTTGATATTCTGCGCAAACACCGCACGAACCTTTTGTCCCATCCGCGTCATAGAATTATGCGCAAATCCCCGTGTGTTAACTTCCAGGATATTATTTGTCTCTGGACCTATATTCTTTGAACACTTTCTGAAGATTTACTTTTCACTGGCTTATATATTGATCATTTGCAGGATGTTGTTGATCGATTAATTGGCAAACATAAAAATCGTTTCGCGATATCGCAATTCTGTAAAAGAGAGAAAAAATTGTAAACTTGAAGTAGCAGACGTGAATATGCCATCAGTATAAACCTATCACTATCCAATATTATTTACAGTGTGTTTGTGATTGCAACATTAACTTCGTAGACCATGCATACATGATGAGTTGTAGACAACAAAAAGTCTCTATGGATTGAAATATCTTTGTGATAAACTTCTACTGCATTTGAATAGCAAGATATCAGTTTCAAACGGTGCTGATCACAGGGTTGGCAGAAGTTACAGTGCAACGAAGAAGGTATTTTACTATTTTGACTTTAAGAAAAGTCAAAATAGTAAAATACCTTCTTCGTTGCACTGTAACTAGGTTGCCAGCTGCCTATCCTTTAAGTTGCATTTACAAAAGTATTTCTTTTCCTTAGGGATGGATCTTCGATCATACAGGTATCCGATTGAGGTCGATATTTGCTTTCGGACGGTTGAAGATAATGCCCTTTGATATACATGTATTTGGAATTTTGTAAAGTGGCGAATGCATAACGTTGGAGTTTTACAAAACTCCAAATAAATTGTAAGAGAGTAACGGTCATGTCAGGAGCATGGCAAAAAAAATGTCTAACTCTTATGGATCACCTACCAAAAATCAAACCTGTAAAGGGATTGGGTGCATGATATCTCAATTCATTTAATGCTTTGTAGCAACAAAAGCGTGTAGGCCTATAAGCCTATATACACGTAAAGTTATAAAACTCCTAAATCAAGACTCATTATTCTTCCAAACTCATCTTTGAATATGTTGAATTTCTCGCGCAGTCTCAAATATCTAGACACAATTCAAATATTAAATGTATTAATTTATATATCACAGCAGACGACAAACCGTGACCTTGACAGCTGGACCAATTTGGATGAAAATTGGTGTTCTGTTTTTACGAATATTCAACCTTCGCACAAGACGGCAGTCAGACACTACAGAATGAATGTTTCCAAGATTCATAGTTGTTTTAATACTCCATACTTTATATATTGCTTGTTTCCATTGTACACCGCCATTTTTTCAACCGCATTGATACCTAGGAAAGTCCGGTCAAAAAGGTGTGCGGGGAAAATCCACTGACCTTCCGCAATTGGATGGGTAAACTGACTTGAATAATTTGAATTTCCAATATACGAACTCCGGTTCGAACCATATATTATATATGATCTTTTGATTTACTCAGGTTTGGGCAAATACAAAACTTGAAATATGATAAAGTTGTATCTTTATTGTTACTACGTCCCGGGTAAAATTAAAAAAATATATATATATTAACACAAAGGTGATAGTGATACGCATCACAGACTCACTTTATTCAGTCACAGAGGCTACATGTTTTAATTTTTGAATTTACCAGGTAGATGGTTCAGTAATGAAAACATTGAGACTAGTTGTCATGTTTTAATTTTTGTATTGACCACTCACTTAATTGGTAAATTCAAAAATTAAAACATGACATTACTACTAGTACAAGTAATCTCAAGTAGATTTAAATGTACATGTGTATTTGATTAATTAAGACTGGCAACGAAAAGCAACAAGACAAGACGATAGAGAGACTACTGGTGTGCTGATCCTTTTGGATTTACAGTAAAATCTGCTCTAGTGACCACCTGTGTAGAAATACCACCTGGCTCTAAAGACTACATTTCTGCTGTCCCAAATGTGCTATTAGTATACAAGTCAACCTCCATATTAAGGCCTCCTCCCTATAAAGACCTATTTTGCTATGTCCCTTCAGGGGTCTTTATATACAGGTACCACTTTCTGTTGTTCCTGTTTAACGTATCATTCAGGAATCATCTTTCACCCATATGACCAATTTTTTTGAGGGTCTTAAATTGTGATCAGTGATCATGCTTGGTACATCAACTATGCCGACACACATAAATATTTTGTTATATTGATATATTACGTCATTTTTAACAAGATGTCTTTTTTTTTATCAAGAATGGCATGGTATATTGTTATATTTTATCAACAATGATGTTTACTAAATAATTTCCAGTTTAATTATTAAATTGAAAATATGTTGTTGTTGTTGTTGTTGTATTGTTGTTTAACGTCCCGCTCAAGAATATTTTACTCATATGGAGACGTCACCGTGTGCCGGTGAAGGGCGACAAATTTTGCCTATGCTCTGCACTTATGACCGTAGAGCAGGGAGGGTTCTTTAATTGAAAATATGTAATCGTGTACTCATTTTCAATTTTCATGACTAAATTAGAATTGATCTCACGTGTTTTAAATAACTAAGGAGTTGAAATAAATTCATATCAAATATATATACCAGGAGGCCAGGTCGAAAGAATACAAGTACCATTAAACTTTCGTCCGTCTCTGTTTCTAGTTATTCTAGACTTTTCTTGGTTGGTTGTAACGTCCCAATCATGAACCTTTCACTTATATGGAGAGGGCGGTAAAGTGCGACAAATTTGGTCTATGTTCGGCACTTATTGCCATTGAACAGTTAGGGTTCTTGGACGTGCCTACACTTTGTGTGAGACGGGACCCTTTTTTAGTCTCATTTGAGGGACATGGAAAGCCAACAGCAGCTCGGTGCGGATTCTAACACACGAGCAGAATGGAAACAACGCTAACCACAGAGTCATGGTGGTCTTGCCTCACTAAGGAGGCCATACTTTTTATCAGGGCTGTGCATCATAAAACTTAAGAATTTACTTAAGTCTGAAATTTTTATCAATTTTTGCTCTTCAACCAATCAGAATTCAGTATTTGCTAGAGTTGAGAAAAATTTCATTATTTTGTGGTACCCAGGCCAGTATTAACCGGTACTTTTCAATAATTGGTCTTATCTGTTGTTGTTGTTGTTGCTGCGTTGTTGTTTAACGTCCCACTCAAGAATTTTTCACTCATATGGAGACCGTGTGCCGGTGAAGGGCGATAAATTTTGCCTGTGCTCGGCACTGCTGGCCGTAGAGCAGGGAGGGTTCTTTAACGTGCCAACACCTACTGTGACACGGGACCTCGGTTTTTACTGTCTGATCCGAAAAGGGACGACCAACCGCGGAGTGGCGCTGCGTGAATCACACCCCGGACCCCTCGGCTCTAAGTCGAACACGCTAACCACTCGGCCACGGTCTTATCTGTAAAGTACCACTGTATCCAAACGTATACATATGTTGTAAATAAGCTCCTACCACTATTCAACTTTGTCAAAACCCAAACAAATACGACGAAGATACTAATTTTGGCGTCAAACGATTTAATTTGAATTTCATTTAGAAAATATATACAGAAAAGAAGTCGAATAACATTCAGTGAAGGAAGAAAACACATTATCGTTCAAAACAGTCCACTCTCAGAGGTCTAATAAAACACCATGTATTAACGCATTTACAAATGTATCTAAAATCAATGATATAAAACTGTATTAAAAGCATAGATAAAAATAGATTTAGCACCATCACTATTGATATAAGTTTATAATGAATAACTGCTCGGCGACACGTCACAATAAAACTCATTATGCGGAGATCCCTATTGCGGGGACCATTGTAAATCCTCGCCATCCGGGTTACCGAACATCTTGGGGTATATGGAAGTTGCGAATGGATGTTGCGGAGTTCTGTCGCCAACGGAAGGATGAGGCATAGAATATTCCCCACTAGGATACATCATTTGTAGATTAGGGAAACCATATCCAGGAAAACTGTGTCCGCCCCAGAATCCTGCGAAAGCGTTCGGAGGGTAATTGTTTATATTACACGGTTGCGGCGTTTCCGGTGATGCACTGTTTCCTGACGAGTTCAGTTGGCCATCTTGGTTGGATATGGGGGACGTAGAGTCCATGCTGACGTTCTCGTAAGCTGGGGGACTTCTGGGTGTTGGATAGGCAGGCGGTGTCCTGTCAATAAAAGGATTCCAGACGCCATTTACAACATTTTTGTTTTCATTGAGATGTGGGAATCCAGCTTGTTGAAATTTTGAAATAAACCCTGTTCTGTGATTAGAGTTGTCCGTGTTGTTCATGTATTCCGACATATTGGGCGACACGTTAATTGAGCTGGGAGCGGATCCATTTCGGGTCTTTTTACGGCTTCCGTCCTTAAACCGGTAGCGACGTCTAAGGAAGCTCCCGTGGTCAAACATATCCTCATAGTCGGAGTGGATGGCCCAGTCGTGGCCTTTCATGCCACTTCTGCGCGGCAACTTCACAAAACAGTCATTTAACGCCAAATTGTGGCGGATCGAACCTTTCCATCCCTTTTGATTCGGCAAATTGTTGTAGTAGGGAAATCGTTCTGTGATGAATTTGTAAATTTCGTGCAATGTCAATTTCCTCTCCGGGGAATTGCAAATGGCCATGCTGATCAGTGCAATATAACTGTAAGGTGGTTTACCTGTTGGAATTGGTCTCTTGCGTTTTCTGGACACGCTGGTCCGTTTGTCCTCGCGTTTCACACTATTTTCCAACTCCTCGCTAATATTACTGGTATCACAGCTGTTGACCATACTTCCGTCGCTGTGACCTAGTTCAGGTGAAACGGGCGACAAATCAATCACATTGCTGTAGCTATTTTCTCGTCCAGTTTGCTGAATTGGTTTAATTTCACTATCAGCATTACTTTGTACAGTAGAGTCATATTGGAAATTTGACGTGATAATATAATTTCCATTGAATTCGTCCAGGTTGTCTCTGTAAAACGGAGGACTATCCATGGTTCACAATAACAAAATTTGTCTCTACAAAACTATCGGTCTATTGCAATATCCAAGCAAAAGATGTTCACTCGTTTCGAAATGTGGATAAAATATGGTAAAACTTCCTAAAAACAGCACTATTAAAACCAAGCACTTTTTGGTGTGTAAATCCGACTTGAGTAACTCATTTCAGCGTTAGGTATTGCATGGTTTTGTACAGGTGAATGGCCAGGTATTCTCTGTAACTTTCATGAGTAACACGGACAAGGGGGCGCCAGCAGGACACTTAATTAGAAGAGCTATTATCGCGACCTCGACCTTAATCCAAAGTGCTCAAAAATATCTTAAACAATGGGAAAACATTAAGAGCGATTTAGGGGATTAAGAACCACAAAATAGATGCATTAATCGCAAAATGTTGATAATTGAAATCATGTCTTTGATCTTGTTTGTGATAATACATGTACATTTCCACTCACAAATATTCTAAACCCATTAACTCTCTTAATTTGAGATTTTGAATTGAAAATTGTTGTTATCCTTATGTAACCGTAATTTGAAATAGCTTATTTTTAAAATTTTGTGTATATTTGGAAATAAAATACACACATACATGTACATATATTATAACTTCATTCTAAACTTTCTAAATTACAAAATCGTATTAGGGCCACTTAATAAAAAATAATGCCTTTCTTTCAGTAAAATTTATACTTGTTGTTAATACACTTGTTACATATAAACCAGTTAAATTGACACTTTAAAATGTAAATCTCAGTGTGCTTTGATCTTATTTTATTAACTTATCTTTTTTTTTGGGGGGGGGGTTGCTGTTTTTTCTTTTTTTTTTTTACATAAGCTTACTTAATTCTTCAATAGAGTTTTCCGGATGAATACTTGGCCAAAATTCAATTAAGAGTACATGTATATCTACAGTTCTTTTTTTCTGTGTCATTGTAGGCAAGTTTCAATAGGCTGTCAAGGCTGAACAACATTTTACCGGCAATCTTACTAAGTATTGTCCTTTCTGATATATCTTATTTTACCAAATAAAATATATCAGAATGGACAGAATCCTTCAAAGGAGGAACAGTGTACTGTCCTATGACATATTGGTAATTTCAGAATAAATTCCAATATGCATGTCGTCATTCATGCATATTGGGATTTATTTTGAAATTACCAATATGTCATAGGACAGTACACGTTTTCGATTGAATGTATGATATCTATACAATAACAACGATGTTATGTAGATAAATTGATAATTATAAAACTCACATGATTATAATATATACTTGTAAGTACTAGCTATTATAGTATTTAGCGTGTATAAAAGAAATAACATATAATATATAAATATGTAATATATATTTTTCTTATAACACAATGGAAAAGATAGTGGATAGACTTCAAGATATGCATGCATATTCATCTTTTCTACTTTAGCTTCTAGTAACACCTTTCTCGTAATGAATATGTATGATTATAATCAGAATTATGAATTATATTATTACAATGTGTGTACATCACGAGAGAGAGAGAGAGAGAGAGAGAGAGAGAGTTGTCCTGTTTAATTTAGATCTACATTTACTAGAGTAAATTAACAAATAATAATAAACTTGACAGTGAGATTATTTTTTTACTGAACTAAAATGTCTTCCATTCAAGAGCTCTGTGCCTTCTGATCTTTGATGATCGAATTTGTATATTTCTTTTAGTGGCCTTTTTATTTAAATTCTATCATGCATCTATCAAGCTAATGTACGCTTTTTATATTGTTAATTGTGCTAAAAATATTAGCCGGGACTCGAACACTCGACTCACCAGTCTGTAGTTGCGCAAGCACCCCTGTATCGCCGAGCCCAAATTGGCTCTTTTCAAATAAATAAAACTCGTGTTGACATTTTTTCGTGATTTTTCACTCCAATCGAATTGTTATTTGCACAAGATATAGCTTCTACAAATGCAATATTATATCGCAGCGTGTCAACAGGGTACGGGTTCCTGAACGCCTTCCCAACACCTGGTTCTATACCGTTATGGATTTGCAATTGTTATCAACGTTGAGAATGTTATTATTTCTAGCTTGTCATATATATGTATCAAGACTGGTCGTCGAAGGTCCCTTGTTACTTTTTATTTTTTTTAGAATTCGGAGGAACTGAGGGAAGGGTATGATCTGAGCACTCCAAATTCTCTTCTGAGCTTGAAAGTGGTAGACACCACTGTAAATGATGAACTATGAAACTAGAAATCGAAACGTAAATGTTTGCGCGGGGGGGGGGGGTCCAACTTTTCCAGGGGGTCTAAACTGTTGTAAGGAAAAAAACAACCCGGTTATAATGAGAATCTAAGTATCACGGAAAAACCCAAACCCCGTTAAAATAAGAACTAAATATAGTTGACTTATGGTGATATATCTTTTGCCAATTCCGGGGGTTGGGGGATGGAGTGGACCCCTTTGACAACCCCCCTAGATCCGCGCATGAAACACTCATGTATATTTCATAATCAAAAGGCGTTTGAAAACATTTGAGGAAATAATACTTTCAAAATACAAATAAATAAATATATAAAATGGATAGATATAATAAACTATAGGCCTATAAGTGCTTAACACGGGCTACATGTAACTCTGGTTTTTTTTCTATTGTCAAATTCCCACACATATTATCGAGCAATATTATTCTACTAGAGCTAAGCCATTCTAATTTGCTACAATTTATTCATGGTGCGACGAAATCCATTATAAACATGTGCATTATTGATACAAATGTAGATTGCTAACAACTATACTTGCATGTTTACACGTCCTCGTTCTTTTTATTTTGAGTACTTGTACTCATTAAAGTTGCATGATTCAACCACTGTAGGACAATATGTTTCATCGTCTGGACCACTTAATCCAGCATTTATTTCCTACTTAGATCTGATGATTTGTAATTGAATATCGTACAAATCGACTGTGACCTTAAACACAGAAATATAGGCTATATCAATGTTATACATTTTGATATCAAACATGTACATGTTTCCCCATACCGTGAACTTATTGCAACCGACATCAAAATGACAAAATCAACAACAACATCAACAAATTAAAAAAAAGTTAAAACAAAAACAAAACACATTCACACACACACACAAAGAGGAGGTAAGAAAAGAAATAATAAAAAGGATTAATCGAGTAACTAGACCAAGAAAAAGTAAGTGAAACGTGGTAATTATTAAAATGTGATCACACAATTTGCCAACTAAACCCTGAAACATCTTTATGGGAAGATTTTTCAGTCTCAAGGCAAGGACTTATAAAAAGTCCTTGCTCAAGGTGAAGACAAAATTTTTTCCTAAAAATTGATTTGGAAATTTAAGTTTTCCATTTCGGAGATATGCATTTTCCATCAGAAATTACCAAAAATTTTAAAAAAAAAGTAGGGAGGTCCCTATTTTACGGAGTGATTGGGGAAACTTGGCAAGCCAGTATGCTATAAAGAGTATGTCTCGTCAACCAGAGACGTATATAACACGTGTTATATACGTCTCTGGTCAACTGTACCTCTCTGTAAGAGACGTCTGTTTTCCGTTTTAGGTCAATGGTAATAGTGCTAGGAATTTGTTTACACATAGTATATTAACAATATAAATAACCCTTTAATCAATAACTTTTACTTTGCATTTAACAATGGATCATGTACATCAATATTTACAGAAGCAAAGTAAATATGCAGTTAAAGCGGGGTAAAATGGAGTATATTTAGCGAGAATCAATATTAGAAAAAATGACAATATCTCGGCGTTTTATTCATCTGGAGTAGGAATTGCTTTGGATTTAGTTTTGATGACAGATAGGCCTAATATTTCACACACACATTTGAACATTATTTCTGACTAGTACTCGTAGAACCGCCATGAAAACATATTTCTAGATAAAATGTGTTCAATATGAATAAAATTAGAAAATACTTTCAAAAATCTTGTATTTGACAAGAGACGTATCTGATTTGACTTCAGTTTACACAGGATTCAGTTCGGTTGTAAGAAAGAAATGTCAGAGTTATCTTCCTTTGATACTGCATCCGGGTTTTAAGAAAATGTCTGCCTCCATAGTTTTGATTCATAGTGACAGATTTTATTCTAACAGCTGAGAGACGTGTCAGAATTTAGCTCCTTATTTACTGGTTGAAATATACAAGGTGGTGTTCTATGTTTTTGTTTTGTAATAACAACAAATAGTTTTAAATGAGAGTCGTTCTAGTTTTGAAACTTTATAGTTCTGTGGAAAACCAACACAAATCAGTCAAATGCTGTCAACATTGAATGACAGGATAACTGGCCAATCAAGCTCGTTTTTGTGATCCGAATTTTCAGGTTTTTTTCTACAATTGACCATCAGTAGTTTAAGTAATTGCCTAGGCAACTTTTATAACGATGAAATCTTTGTTTCCTTTCTTGAAAGGAACACAGTCAGACTGCGTGTACAAGATGACGTGGATGCCCGTCTGTCGTCCATGTTTAGATCCATGGTCATAGTAAAAGTCTTTTCAAAATCAGTCATAGCAGACATTAAACGATATTTAATCAAGCTTATAATGGATTCTCATTGACCTCAACTGGTTTTGGTGCAGCACTTGTACAGGTAAAGGGTGCAAAAGTGATGGTCAGACTGACATTCGAACCCAGTTCAACGGGTACTACGAATTACCGAAAACACGGTCATTTACCGAAAACACGGTAGAAATTGCCGAAAACACGTTCTAAATAGCAGAAAACACGGGTGTATCAACGAAAATTCATGTCAAGAATTATTTCAAAACTAATAATTAACGAAAACAAAATTATAGCAATGTATCTTCTACAAATACTTGAAT
>JACSZP010050761.1:0-15455 GCA_016161895.1 Pinna nobilis | reverse complement strand
CTGTATATCACTTTTGATATTACTCATGTATTTCGTTCGGTATCCTTACACTTACTTACCTTATAAAATAATCTATCAGCAAACCTAAGCATTTCTGCAAAAGCATTAAACCAAGAGTGCAGTATTGCGAAAAAGCCTGCAAAGACAGAATACGTTTTTTGATCAAATCTATATAGTAAACCAGAATCTGTGACCCTACAAAAGAAAAACCCACACAGCTTGCAAACAATGAATAGCATATAAACAAACGAAGAAGAAACCACAATTTATCTTGTTTGCCAGCATGGGATTGATGACTTCCAGCAAGTACTTTCTTTTTACAGGTAAACTGCAAGTTTGGTATGCCATTTCACAAGTTTCCCAACATATAAAATGATGTTAGAATTATAATTACCTACATATACAGTCAAGCCTCATTAATCCGGATGCAAATTGTCTTGATGCTTCAAAAAAAGTTTTTGTGGAAATGGAATTTTTAATTCATTTCAACCATTATAGAGATGTTAATTTCAGTAATCCAGATTCTTTATTTATTGGGACAATTTACTTGGGAACGAGGGTGTCCGGATTATTGAGGTTCCGTTATATAAGGCAGGTAGCCTACAAATACAGATTAAACTATGTGCTATCTGAAATTTTAAGCAATTATAATAACAAGGACACAGGTTTCTTACCTATAAACAGGACCAGAGTTCCTGGTAGCATACACCCAAAGACAGATAGTAGAAGAGCCTGAGGCGTCACATGCTCTCTGTTGAAGTTATGGAACACAGGCACACAAAAGCGCTCGAAGATGTAGTAGGTATAGAACAGACACGCTAAAACTTGTGCAAAATTGGTCACAACATAATTCCATCTTATTGTCTGTGTTCTACAAAGAAAAAAGAAAACCTATTATAATCAGTAATTATTGATTGAATTGACTACATTGATAAAATTTATACGAATTCCTTCTTTTCCCCAAGAAATTTGGCATATACCATAGTGCTGTCTAGTTTTAGGGGATTGAGGAGAAACCCTATCTACAAATGTTTCCAGGAAGACACAATAGACCTTCTGTACTTAAGCTGGCAATTTTCTCTATAAATGAAATCCACTCAAGAAAAAAACAATTCTAAGGTGAGTGATGAAGTCGGAAAATTCCAATTTGTATGGTTCATGCTTGCACACGCATCTCTGACTTGTTCATAAAAGTGGTTAATCTGACCTCACTTTTGATCATGTGACATTCATCACCACTTGTGAAGATTTAGGGCAAAGACAACATATTCTATTCAGGGACAATTTACAAAATGTGTTTATCCAATGGTGCCTGAAGAGCATCAAAGGACGCACTCAATAGTAGGTGGAATTATGGGTCATATTCCATTTTTTCAAACCACAATATCTAGATAATGCATGAATATTTCATTCATTTAAGCAGCTTTTCTACTATTCTGAGGATGAAAAATGACTCTTTTGAGATGATTTTCATGAAAATGAAAAACTGCATCTTTAGTTTTCATTGTGTCAGCTCCAGATCTTAAAGTTTCTCCTTTTTTGCATATAAAGGAGAGCAAATATCTAGGTACGTCTGATACAATAATGAGTCCTTACCTGGGATATGAATCTCTGTATACCAAGGTAGGTGCAAAAAGAAAGTAAAGATACTTAGAGAACCCTGGGAATGAGGTGTCAGGCTTATCGTCATCTGAAAAAAGACAAAGTAGTCTGTAAGTGAATGATTCAATGAAAATGAACACATAAACAATGCAGTCTGTAAAGGTAGATATGTAATGTAAGTAGGTAAGTATAAGCATAAGTAATCTGAAAGTGAATACAATTCAAACTACATGCATGATGAATACATGTGGTCTGTCAGTGAAAATAAATATATATATATAAATAGGTACAGTCTGTATTTGAATACAGTGGAACCCACATTTAGAGACCACCTAACTTGAGAGATCACATAGAAGAAAACATCTCTTTGAGAAATCATAGGAATAAAACCACCACTAATTTAGAGAAACATTTTTGCACGGCAGAAGGGACGACCTATCATGGTTACACTGTAGTTTGGTTGTTACTAGCTCATAAAGTATTTATCTTATTTCCACATTTATCTATGTCCCTTTGACAAACATTTATCTTAAGTTATTAAAACAGTTTTAAGTGTTTCTAAAAACCATGTCATTTAAAAAACATAGACACCACATTCTAGATTCAAAATTATATCCTGTAAGGTTAAATACCTTTTTTTGCTGACAATGTTTTTGGAATATTTTCACGGATGAAGGCATGAACTTTCATGATGAGGCGTAACTGAAACAAGAAAATTCATATCATAGATTAACAGCTCACACTGGATGAAGAAACAAAATGAACAAAATTAAAAATAATTATCTTATAACATTTCAGGGGCCATCGTGGCCAAATGGTTAAAGCATTGCGCTTTAAAACCATTTATTCTCTCACCTCTTGTCAGTGTGGGTTCAAGTCTAGCTGGAACCGAAGTTGATTAAGTGAGAGAAGTTGTCTGTTTGCTTGAAAAAGGTACATTTGTACTTGTAACCAGGGTCTTTCCTCCACCAATAAAAATTGGCTGCTGCCATACGACAGAAAACTTGTTACAGTAAGTGTGGCAAATAAGCAAAAATAAAACATTCTGATACGGCCATAATTTTCATGTTTCTCTTAGGAAACTCATTCAAGGAATTTTTCATACTTCTTACAACACTTTAATACCTGTTCTGTTGTTATGACGACAGTGGATGCTGGTGGCAGTGTGTTGGTTCTGACATATATCACTGGCCACACCAGAAATGCTGCTTGATACAGTATATACAACACAAGTGCAACTATGTCATAGGCACCTGAAAGGTAAATAAATGAAATAGATCAGAGAAAAATGAACAATACAAATCAAAATTAATGAAATTCCTCAATGGGCTGAGCTTTCGCACAACCTAGAAAATATCTCTTCCGATGCTGGCACCAAAAGTCAACTTAAAAGTCTTATTTTCACAATTTATGTAAGGATAAAGTTAGTAAAAATATCTATCATACAGTATCACTCCATGTTCTTTAAAAGGCATTTCTTGGTGAAAAACAAACTCATTATCATAATGAAGTTCCAAATTTACAGACAATTAAATGTATGGAAAAAAAACACCAAAAGATGGCAAAAAAATAATAATAATAATAAATGAAAAAAAATCTAAAAACAACATTACAAACCTGTTTTTCCAGGTGGTCTATTCTTTGACCAGTAATGAGATGCAGGATAAACAGCCAGTGTACTAAGCTGCATACACACCCACAATGCCATCACTTTTGGGAACTTCCCTAATGCCCACTGCATCAGCCCAAAATTGAGATTCAATCTGAAAAAGCAAAGATTACTTATTGTGATTAACATTTGCCATTTCCAATACATTTGTAAATGCACCATACAAGAACAATATCAAGACAAAATGTGTTTGTGAAACATGAATGCTTGTGAAGTACAGCAATTAAGTACTTGGAAAGGAGATCATGGTCATGGTCACCGGGTCATAAATTTCTGTTGCAAAAAGAAAGGTACAAAAAAAAAGTACATGTATTGTGACAAAGCATACAAATATGGAATAAGAAAGGTCTATCATTTACAATTCAAAGGTCATGTAAAACTAAAAGGTTTTTTTTTTTGCGGATAGACTTAGAGACCAACAGCCATACCAAAATCAGACTACAGGGGCATAAAAATTTACAATAATAGGGTTAAGATTAAAGTGAATGATATAGTTCTGCTATGGTATGGTATGGCATTCATTTAAAGCAAAGAGATTCCAGGTTTCCAATGTAAACCCAGGGCTGGATACCATGAACATTAAGAATTTACCTAAGTTTAAAAAATTTTGCCAGCTCTAGCTTCTCAACCAATCAGAACTCAGTACTGACTGGAGTTGAGTAAATTCTCAGATTTAAGTAAATTCTCATGTTTATAGTGCCAGGCCCAGGCAGCAAAATGACTGGGGATACTGTCTTTTGGGTAAGACAGTACAAACCAAGGCTCCAGATTGAGGATTGGCTTGGCATAGAACAGATCTTGCACTGTGAAGAATAAAATCAGTACACTTGGTGGAGGTTAGTGAAGTCTGCATCAACTTAGTGCTGCCATCATATAAATGAAATAATGTTGGAAGTTAAGATGTTGTTGTTGTCTCACGTTTGCTTATATGGAGACATCACCAAATGCCCTTGAAAAGCTTCAGTTTCTGACCTATGCTCAGCATTGTACACAGTTCGGTAGTGTGGGATCTTAAATTTGCTACTGACATCTACTGACTTTTTGTTAAGAGAGCATGAAAATAAAATTGGTACATGTATACTGTCTGGAAATTAAGAACTTCACACCATAAAACTTCAAAATTTACTTAGGTCTAGTAATTTTCTAAACTCTGATTTCTCAGCCAATTAGAATTCAATATTAACAGCAGTTGAGTAAATTCTCAGACCTAAGTAAAATTTCTCAAGTTTATGGTACTGAGCCCATGATATTCCATTTTTCAAATAGACCTAAATCCGCCAACTAGGATACATACCTTCCTTCACTGATCAAGTCATACACCATGGTATTCAAACTGAAGACAATCAAAATGGCCACAAAAATATGGTATATCGTCTTAACATGGTTGATCTCAAACAGATCCCTGTCAATAGAAAGAAAAGGAATTTTACACACATACAAAAATTGACTAAGACATATACATGTAACTGGTTGTTAGAATGAAACAGAACCTACTTCAAAACACCAGTGTGACGAGAGAAAGTCTTTCTTGAGAAACACCATTCAAACAGACACTTTAAGATTAATCTTCTTAGCTAACTTTGTCTTCGGACACCCCAAAATGTTTTGTCGAATATGGAAGTCTCTTGGTTAGCTACATTGTTGTTTAATGCCCCACTCAATATTCTTCCACTTATGTAGAGACGTCACCATAATGGTGAAGGACTATAAATTTGGCCATGCTCAACACTTGCGACCACTGGGCAGTGAGGTTAGTTGCTTGACATTTACTGCCTGCCATTAAGCAGTAAGGGTAGTACTAACACGTGTCTTGACATGGAAGCTCAGATTTCATAGTCTCATCAGAAGGATAGGAAACAGCCCAGCCCACAGCGCAGATTGCAGCCATGATGGCAAACGCCCTAACCAAAGCGACATAATGGTTTGTGGTAAGTCTGCTACAGGCATTTAGCGAAATGCTAAAACTTTTACAAATTGGCTCAAACATTGTATTTGGCTAATTTTTTTGCTCAGATATTACTGATTATTTTGTGACAATCACAGAAAATCATCCTTGTGGCACTTATTGGTTAAATATAATCAAAATCTGACCCATAACCTTCTTCTGGTTAATCATCATGCTGAGCCTTAGAATTTCATTTGGCTAAAACAAGCCCTATTTGGCAAAATTTTGGCTAAAAATATTGAAAACCTTGGTATGAACCTTGATCTACATGTAACAGTATTTTTCTTTGTTTCTCAACAACAATATACTTACTTACAGGGGGGCCAAGTGGTTGGTGTGTTTGACTGCGAATCGGAAGATCCGGGTTCAAGCCGCCTCAGCACCACTCCGCGGTTGGCTGCCCCTGTCCTTCGGATGAGACAGTAAAAACCGAGGCCCCGTGTCACGAAAGGTGTTGGCACGTTAAAGAACCCTCCCTGCTCTACGGCCAGCAGTGCCGAGCATAGGCAAAACTTGTAGCCCTTCACCGGCACACAGTGACGTCTCCACATGAGTGAAAGATTCTTGAGTGGGACGTTAAACGACAATGCCATACCATACCATACTTACGTCAAGACGGATCTCCTGGCCATGAACACTTTGTCTGGAAGCTCTCCAGTTTGTCTTTTCTTCCTGTAAGATATTGGAAATATTTCATGTCAACAGTCAATTAACTACTTGTGTTAAATTCAGTCTAAAGTCTTTGATCTAAAATTGATGCAAGAAGTAGAGATACAATACACCCTGCTACAATGGACACCTTAATTCAATGGACACTCTTGAGCTACAAGTATAAGTTGAACTGTTACATGTTCATCAATTACCATACAAACTATATTATTTTATAAGTAAAACTAGAAAAGCATTTTGCACAACAAAGAACCACAAAAAAAGCAAACCTTCACCATTAACACCATGCTAATCACTTCATAAAAACAACATAAAATAACTCCTACCTACCAACTGGCATTAAAAATTTAATGCTAAATGTAATACGTTGGTTTTGAGATACTTTCCCTTTGTAGAACTCTTCAGTGTGAAGACGCGATTAGCTGGCGAAATATGCAGGAAGGTGGGACTGTTCTCGTTTGATAACTACACGTGTATCTGCATAGCAGTATTGTAATTAAGATATACATACCACATTTCAAAGTTATCAAACGAATATATCTCGGTATCTTCACCTATTAGAGGACAAATTTCATTCTTTTTCACCATGATATAAATGATTTACGTTTGTGGTAATACTAAACCCTTTGCTAACTGTGGAAAACAGTCCCATCTGCTCCGTTAAGCAACGTGCAAATACGCCTCCAAGAGCAGAAGAGCTACAATCTCAAAACCGCAAAACCATATTACTACCTGTACATAAAACTAATGTCTTTATTCAAGGATGACATAATAAGTTAATGAGTTGACGCCTAGATAGTTGCAAAACAGAAGTGCAAGTTTAGATAACCAATGGTTAACTTGTTCAAAAGACCAAATGTCCAGTGCTGTGACAACTATATAATCAGTCATGAACTTAAACTCAGTACTCAGCTCAACTATTTTTCCTGAATTTTGAAATAAATACAGGGGAGTCTTGTTAATCAGGACGCCTTCGTTCCCAGGTAAATTGTCCGGATGAATGAAGCGTCCGGATTACTGAAGTATATCTTTCTATAATGACCATCACGAATTGATAATTCTGTTCCTAAGAAACTTCGTCCAGATGGTGAGGTGTCCAGTTAATTGGCACCCAGATAAGTGAAGCTCGACTGTACAAGTAAATTTAAGTGTGAAAAGCTTGCAAGCCTATCAATATAATATCCTTCAAATATCAGTAATAGTTTGTATTAAACAGCAATATGCAGCCATATTGCCATGATTATTGAAAAGGATATTGAGTATGATACTCAAGTTTTGAGCATATGCTTATATCATTTTTGGACCCGATTAATTAAACCATGGAGAAATACAAACAGTTACTGATATTTGAATAGTATAATGTAATGTATACATATGCTGAAATACATTTAACTCTTCATTTACCTGTATTTAGTTAAAAATGAGGAAAATCAGTTGAGCTGAGTACTGAGTTTGAGCAAGTTTTTCTTGTGATTTCGGCAACTACTTTGTTACAGACCCTGGCAAGTGAGGTGGTCTCCTGAGGTTATAATAGCTTAGAACAAAGATAAGCATACAGAAATTTAATGGTCTTTATCTCATAGTGGTTTCTTCAGTGAGGTGGTTTGTAAGCAAGGTTCTACTGTATCGGTAAACATTGAGAGTTGATACAAATGGGCAGATTCTAGTCCATTGCAAGTGATGCAGCTTATCGGCATTAGGTAAATTTATACAAAGAAAAGTAACAAGGGTGCTTGCAAAAGCAAAGGCATTAATAAAATAAGAACAGAAGTACTTGGAAACCTATGAGACATGTTACAGTGTGATAAAAACCAAAAATTAAATAAAGAATTGAAAGTGTTATTTTTTTTTGTTAAGTCTACAGTGTGCCTACAGGATCAAAAAGAGTAATAATAGCATTACTAAATCAACAACATAAGACACAACAGTAGGATCAGATGTTAGTGTTTGCACAAGTACTTGTAGTATTTCAGATTTATGATTCATGACTTGTTTGACAGATTGAATTTCCATATATAAGTGGTCATGTGCCAAAAGATTCCCAAAGCAGTTCTTGGTTTGCAGTAACAGGACCTACATATACTCTCTAAAAATCCTATGAATCAATTTTTTATGTCACTTTAGGAATTAATGTTTTTCATCAGTCTTTCCATATTTTCCCATAACTTATACTGTACCGGTATACGTATATATATGATTTACATTTTTCAAAAAAAAAAGAAAAAAAAAGAATCCTATCTACATGTACATGTACCTACTCTGAGTAAAACTTTTTTAGCTGCATCACAGCATACCAACAATTTTTTAAGGATGGTCTAAGGTTTAACACGTAAACACGTGATGAATGCAAAGTTCAATGACTACCTATGGCCTCCTTTCTTTTTCTTTGCATAATAAAACAATGAAAGACCAATAATCTTATGAATTTGAGACATTTGTGTAACAATTCTCAACCTTACAACCAGTGATGTCACAATGCCTCAGCTAAAACAGGTATGACATCAGTTCTCCTTATAGTATGATTCAAAGTCTAATTACATGTAGTAATCTAGCACTGAATGTAAACAAATTTTAACAAAATAAATATATCACTTCTTATAAGCTGAACCACAAATTATGTCAGGCTTATATGCTTGTGTTGCATAGGGAATTCTACTTCTGTAAAAATGTTTTTTCTTGACTCACCTACCTGTCAACCCCATTGTCTTCCTAGGTTAGAATTTCCCAATTCTTACATTTATAAAAATATTAACTGCATTTTATTGACTGTGGTATCTGCTGACCACAGGCCAAAGTTTGAAGTCCTACACCAGTCGAGTCCTACAAAGGCATTCAACAACATTGCCATGTTAATGAGAATTGACCTATCTAGGACTGAAATAGGTACATTAGAATGTCACCTGAAGACCAACTCACATAGGGGACCACCTCACTACACAGACCAATTAAGGCCATAAAAATTCAGTCTGTCTATCACTCTTCAAGGCTATTTCAACCTCACTTAGATGACCACCAAACTATCATCAGACCAACTTTAGCCAGTCACGTGGGTGGGTGTAATAGTGACAGAGGTTACATTGTACTTATTAGACCAACTTTAGCTGGTCACTTGGGTGTTTGTAGCAGTGACTGAGGTTCAACTGTATCTGTTTGGCAAAAGAACACAAAAAGACATTAGTAAATCACTACCAGGTACATTATTGCCTATGTTCATTGACCTTTGATACTGAGTAAATTCAACCCTGCCATACAGTACCTGAATATTGACTGAAATACTGTAAGAGTAATGCACCTCAGATCACTAGGTCAATCAAAGTGAAAGTTGAAATTAACGTGTAGGTATAAATCACATAAAGTCCATGTCCATAATCACAATGTAGAATACTAACATAACTGTGCATGTATCATCCATGTTGTAATGAGCTGTCATTCATAAAAAAGGAAGTAAATCGATGAAATCTCCCGCTATTCATAATTTAAATGGCGGTTGGCGGAAAGAGTTGTGTTTTCATTTCTTTTGCTTCCGTCTTCTTTACATGTCAGATGACCTAGCAACTCTCCATCTTCCTTCCTTTTATTTGTGTAATCATCTGAACAGGAAACAGGATTCTGTTCCTGGATTGTAGAGATGCTAATACATGTAGCCAGTGTCAGCTGGGATTTTATAAAGAGATGAGTGGTTCATGTACTTAGTTTGTAAGTACATTTTACATACCAGGTCAGTGCTGTTGATACCTGCATGGACAAGCACTTTAAAAATTTACAGATATTTATTGTAATGTTTTTAAATGTTTCACACAAGAAGCTATCACTTATACTGAGACACTGGTGTATATTACTGAAGAGTTACAAGTTTCACCTATGTTCAGAGCTAAGGCCAATGTGCAGTGAGGGTTATTTAATGTGCCAACACCTACTGTGACAAAGGACCTCTATACAGTCTATTTTGAAAGACACAGAAATCTAGTCACCTCTGCAGTGTGGACTCTAACCCAGAACCTCATGGTCAGAAGGCTAGCACACTAATTACTGAGGACACTCTACAGATATATTCTGAGGGAGCAAAAGCCAACAAATGAGAAAACTTGGTATTAACATCTGTGTCTTCATTGGTCAGAGGCCAATAAAAACAAATTTTGGACACAATTCAATATATTTTCTACTTGTGACCAGTTTAAAACTCTATTATTGTAGAAACATATAGCTGGCCATCTTTGGTGACCATTTACCAGCAGTCTTGCTAGCTGTCTTGCAAGTGTACTAAAAAGTGAAGGCCTACGGAGGGACCCCTGGTTTTCCCCATCAAAACTGGGATGAAATAGTAAATATCACGGTTCTGTATAGATCACAACAAGTGTTACCATGTTTAAGGAACCTAAATGCATCGGATAAAGTCCTAAATATAGATCAACATTATTAAAGAAGCCTGCTCCATGTTGCCATGATTTTTTCAAGTCTAATACATTGTAACAGGTACAAAATGTACATGTATACATAATGGGTGAATATATATGTCACTGTCTGGCACACAGAGAGATATACACACACGGCTGGAAATTAACTATCACCCGTTTGCCAATGACTAATAAAAATGCTACCGGGCTAACAATTTTTCCATCAAGTTCGCCACACGGCGAACTGAATTTTCCAGATTTGGTATCTTGTTTTGCACACTGGGTTTTCTGATTATAGTTTGTTCAGAATGACATTTTCTTAAGATATTCAGCATACATGTAAACTCAAATACAAATGAATTTTTAACTTAGCAAAATGTTCATACAATATACGGGCTCCTTGAGCTCAATTGGTACAGGCTAACCGAGTTTTTGAAGTATTAGCCCGTATGGCTCATAAGAATTTCTTGCCAATTTCCTGTCCTGTACACACGTGACAATTAATATACAAACAAATGGGAAATAGCCCTGACATGTTGACATTTCCCTCAATATTAAAAGCACAAATATCAGTAATCGTAATTTTATCAGACATTAGTACTTGGCCTTCAAATGTTTTGATAGCAAGAACAAAGATTATCTCCCTTGCAGTGGAATTAGATGCTCCAAAGTTAAATCACTGTCTGGTACATAGACAAAACACATGTGACAGGACACATAGATGGGAAATATCCCTGACATTCTAACACTTCCTTGATTACATGTACTAAAAGAATAAACATCATTGGATCTAATCATTGAAATTTATCAGACATTAGTACTTGGCCTTTATATACGGTACATTTTGATAGCAAGAAAAATTATTACCTCCCTTACATGATGGGTGAATATCAATCATTTTCGCAATCACTGTCTGTTACACAAACATGTGTGACAATGTACAAATACAGTGGAACCTCGCCTAAAGGCCACCTTACTTAGGAGACCACCTCACAAATCAGACCACTCAAAACCATCAACATTCAGTCTGTCCATCACTCTTCAAGACTATTTCAACCTACCGTAGAAGACCATCTCACTTATCAGACCAATATTACAATGTAGCCAGTTACTTGGGTGTTCTTAATAACGAAGTTGCGCTGTAGACGCGAAATAACCCAGATATGTTGAGTGTGATTACCGTTCTTTGATTATTATAAGCATAAATATCAGCAATTTTATTGCATACCAATATTTACAGACTTGGCACAAAAAGTTCTTCAAAACTTAGATTGCCATTTAAAATTTCCATGTGCAGTTTTAATGTCATCAGACATTTGTACTTGGGTTTTTACACTTGTCTACAGTAAGAGCAAAGATTATCTCCCTTGCCATGGAACATGTCCATTTTCTAACTTTCTAGACAATTAATTGACATTTCTATCTACTGGCAGTACACAAGAAAAAATGTTTGATTTGATGACATCATGATTTTGATATCTTCATCATGTGTCAGTCAAAGTTCAAAAATCCTTTGTTACATCACATAATTCCACAGATTTTCCACGAGGGTGATAGGTCAGATATCTAATCATCAGCTAGACAGTCACTTGAAATGACCCCATCTAATCCCTCACCTCTGCTCTTTTACTATCTATCACAAACAGCTGAACAATTGAGGTAATACAAGGTCATTAACTGTCTGAATATGAAGTAATCTATCAATATATTTACACTGTCCTGATTTCAGTTCACCAGAAAATGATTCATACACTAGCTTTTACTTTAAGCTCTGAAATCTATTAAAAAAGTCAATGATCTACAAAAGTATGAAGGATTTTTCCTATGTTCTTCACTTACATATATGCAATGTCGGTTAGTTGGTTACACTGCAGGGCCACGACTCAGGCTATTTTGGGGCAGAAATTTGGCCCCATTACCAATGCAAAATAGTATCTTTTTTCCTAATTCGAGTGCTTGAAATTCCCATTTGGTCCTGCTTCAATTTAAAGTGTTACTTAAATGCTTGAAACAGCTTGATTTTCCTTGATACTGTGCTTGTGAGGTTGTATTGCACTTCATATTTAATTAAAATTCATGTATCAACATGTAAGATTCATTGGTACCTAGTTTATTGAATAAACATCACAAAAACTTGGTAGGCCTATAGTTTTTTCCCCAATTTGATACAAAACAATGCTATTTTCCCCAATTCCATTGGCCCCGGCCCCTGTACCAAAATGGGGTGTGACTGCCCTGCACTGTTATTTAACATCCAACTCAGGAATATTTCACTTATATTGAGGCATCACCGTGTGCCATTAAAGGGCAACAAATTTTGCCCATGCTTGGCACTTATGATTGTAGAGCAGGGAGTGTTCTTTAACATGCCAAGACCTACTGTGACAGTGAACCTCAGTTTTTTTACTGTCTCATCCAAAGGACAGGGACAGGCAACCATGACATAACACAATCATAAGGCGAACAAGCTAACGACTGTAAAAAAACAAAGGAACTTAAAGAACACTACCATTGATTCTTCTGGGTCTAGATTGATCAAATATTTGAGTGAAAACTCAGACGTGAGTCAAAATTTTGACTTAAGTTTTAATTTGAGAAATCTAAGCCAGTATATGTATGCTCATCACAACATGCTTTTAACATTTTACTCAGGCCATGAATCATCATCATTACATGTACTTCATAACAGACTGTTTAGCCTTGGGAAAGAGTCAATGAAAAGGAGGTTGTGATATTATTTGTACATGGCGACAGAGGCTAGCTTACAGAATATCTACTGTAACAGATTGTTGTACAAAAGAAATCAAGTGAGTCATAAAACGGGATGTTTATGCATCAAATATTGACATAAACATGCCTGAATTTGTACTAAATTGTTTATTTACTGATTTTATATCATTTTTGTCATCTGGTCATTTTAGTTATATTGACAGGCCTTAAGCTGTTGCAGACCTAGGAAAGTTTTACAACAACTGTTTTGGTGGGAAGTACAGTCAATTGGCCATTAAAGCCACCTCTGTATCAAACACACCTTTCTAGATAAGTCTGAAAAATGATCTTGATATGGAATTGTGTAATCGGCATTGCCACCTGTCTATAACTTATAAGGACGGTGTCTGCTCAATGGTAGTGTGACATTTGCAGACAAGTTTGACCGTATGGAATGAAACAATATTGTGTTGGTGCATATTCAAAAACAAAGAGAAACAGGAAGTGGAGAACAGAATGAAATAAGTATTGTATTGTTGTTTAACGTCCCACTCAAGAATATTTCACTAACATGGAGAAGTCACCGTGTGCCGGTGAAGGACAACAAATTTTGCCTATGCTTGGCACTGCTGGCCGTAGAGCAGGGAGGGTTCTTTAACAGTGACACAGGACCTCATTATTTTACTGTCTCATTCGAAAGACATGCACGGCCAACCACTGAGTGGTGCTGCTCAGATTTGAACCCTGGACCCTTCAATTTGAAGTTGAACACGCTAACCACTCGGCCACAAAGGCGCCAAGTGTATGTCTAAGTCACATGTACTTGTACCCCTAAAGCCTATCACAGTGTACTTTTAACATGCGCATGATATAAAACCGTGACATGACAATAGTGCCTGTATATTATAACATATACTTTGTAATATTCTCTACCCCCAGTAATACAATACAAGTGTTTTATAGATATGAAATATGACAGGAAGTTTCTAAAAACAGATTTAGCTGAGCACAGTCTGCATGTACTTAAGTACTTTGAAAATCAATTTATAAAATATAGATGTGATTTCAACAGATATTCCTTGAAAATGTTTCCATACATTTAAAATTAAGTCCCATTTTGTCATAATAAATATCACTTCACATTTCACAGGTCACAAAATTCATACTTCAAATCAAATGTAAAGACAGATGCTCAGACAAAATAGAGGGATGCTATGGCTCAGTGGTTAGTGTATTAACCATTTCAGATTTGATCATGAGGTCTTAGGTTTGAATCCACACTATGCTTTGTTGGCTTCTCTTGGCCTTCGGATGAAACAGTAAAAACCAAAGTCCTGTGTCTCGTCCCACTCAACGTCTCAAGTATTGAGAGTTCTTTAATGTGTTTAGACTTACTATGACATGAGACCTCAGTTTTGACTGTCTCATTCGAAGGACAAAAAAAGCCAGCCGTTAAATCTTTAGCAGAGGTTTGAACCCATAACCTCATGGTCAGAAGGCGATCAGGCTAACCATGGCAACGATGGATTCAAAAGAGCCCTCATCAATCACTGTGTAAATGAATGCAGTGGAACTACGTCCACAGACCTATGACCTTGTTCAAGAGATTATCTTGCATTGACACCACAAACCAATGTATTCAAAAGTAATTTTATTTATACGGGAATAATGTACATTTAAAACGACAGTCTTTCTATACAGACTGATCATCATCAGTTACTTTGCTGATGGTTACAATCAGCTCCCACTTTGCATTCATGTCATAAACGTAATGACCAAACATGGATAGCCTTAAGAAATTTATATAGATTAAATTCATAAACCTCAGAGTAAAAAAATAATCCATTCCTACACCAATACCAAGACTCAATTAACATTTAGTTGAAGAAAAATCTTGTAGTAGTAGTAAACAGCCAATGGAAAAAACAAGAATATTAATTAAGACGTAATTTTAAAGGCTGGAGAAGGAAAATCCAGGCTGGAATATTGGGGAGTTCCATTCATGTGCCGTTATTTCCCAGTGAAATTCAAAATGGTGGCTTCTAATGTTACATTGTAACAGGTGACAAAAATAAATACCTATAATTCTTTGTCTGTGAACAAAACATCCCCTGTCTACCTACGTAACATGGCAATACAAAATGTAGCTCTGTACGCTCAGTACTATTCAATTGGGATTCCTGGATTCAGTGAAGTCTGCTTTGATAATCTGTAGTTGTATATCCACAGTCTGAATCACGAGCAACTTTCAATTGACATTAATAAGAGTCATGGTACATGTAGGTACAATGTATGAGAAAACATGGTTATAGCCTACATCAAATTGATATCTATTTAAAGATTTCAAGTTCTCTGATGACTTTGATGTTTTAGTTAGTATTAATTAACCCTTTCAACCCCAAGTATCAGAATGGTATGCTCTTTTTCTATTGTCTGGACCAGTCTATTTCGGTCTGTGGTGTTGAAA
>JACSZP010050759.1:0-11870 GCA_016161895.1 Pinna nobilis | reverse complement strand
ATATGAAAACTATATCAAGGTCGCTAAAAAATTCAGATGATATTTTAAATATATATGTATTGAATCAGATATACTATAAACTAACCAGGGTCCGAAATCTTCGGATAACGTAAGCTCAGACTGACTCAGTACTCAGCTCAACTGTTCTTCCGCAACTTTGAACTAAATACATGTAAATCTCGAGTTTAATGCATTTTAGCATGTGTATTTTTTATACTATTCAAATATGGGTACTAGTAAATGCTTGTGTTTCTTCTTGGTATTTACTTAATTAGGTCCCAATAATTTTGGCTGCTGATTTCTGATTAATAGAAACTATTACTTATATTTGAATAATATTATATTGTAACAAATGCTTAACAACATTTAATATTCTATCTAGTTAAATTTGCATCAAAAATATGGAAACAGTTGACCTGAGTACTGAGTTTGATCTTGAGTCAGTCTTGTGATTTCGATCCTAGTTCATATTAATTTCAGTGAGTATCTAATGAGGAATCTGAGGATCGAATGCTTTTATTCATCGGAGTTGATTGAGGAGGTATATTGCTATTGAAGTGACTATCTAATCAGGGACTAAAAGTAGATTGAAAGTTAAAAGACCTCAAAGTGCCTATGTTCTGTATGCTGAAGAGAAAGATAATCTACTAACAAAATGATCAAGCATAAACGTGTTAGACAGGTGCGATATTGTATATTTACTCACCCAATCTTTGAATTTTCATAGTCTGTTTTGATTTTGCATGTGTTTGAATCATTCTTGTGAAGGAAACTTGGAATCTGAATTAGAGTTAAATGATTACAGCATATTTATGTGGTATGAATATGTCACGCGAAACAGTTTTATTGTGAAAATAATTAATTATTTGATGTAGACATAATACAACGAGCGTTAACGAAAGGACTGTGGAACCTTAGATGAATAATACGATGCAAAATTTATGAGCAGTCTAAACTTGAATACATATATAATTATTAATCAAATGGTGAATGGTTAAAGTGTATCTGGAAATAAATTTAACCACCGCTTAAGTTAATGACAAATATGATCAAATATTTAGACAATGAAAGATCACAATTGGTGGAACAAAAATAACAATAAATGAAATGTTAAAGACAACAAAGTGTTCTTTGATGGGAATAAGAACCAGAAGAATCAGGCACAATTTGTGTTTTGGGCAAGGCAATTGTAAAACAAGAGGTAATGAACATGACTATGTAGGCAGAACGTTGTGCTGGATTGTCGTATTCCCGTGGACTTAAGATTTCCCTGTTCACGACACTTAAAGGTGTTTTCACTATTCTTAACCAATAATTTCACAGGTAAATCTGTGCTTTAACCTAGACAAGAATAGACATAATCATCTTAGGCATCCGTGGTGTTTGACGTTCACTGGCGCTATGATAATTCATTTTAATATCGAAGTACAATTCTAAATGAAAACTAGGATTGCCGAAGACATTTTGAATCGTAATTACAACTGTGATGACATAGTGAATGCGATCTGTATTTCTCAAAAGTTTTCTTTCACGAGTTAACATTGTCTTTAACGGGCAAATAAAGGAGAAAATGGTCTCTATTATGTTAATCTAGTTTTAGGGTTTTGCATAATTTCTTACATCTCTCCCTCGACTTCTGCTATTGGTGAACCTTCTTTGTTCCTTTGATAAGCTTTTTCAAGTTTGTCATTTTGCTCAACTGAATAGTTTGTCCATGTACCCTCATCTTTCATGTACTGCCATTTTGCTGTGGAAAATGAAAAAAGTAATGATTTGCCTTAAGATGATTTAAGCAAAGTAGTTTTTTTTTTAAATATAGTCTCAAATAAACAATCTACATTCATCTAAGTATCTTTGAATTAAATTAAAATCTTCCTATAGACTTTCAATACCACATTGATTTTACATGTTACATGCAATGTCAAAAAAAAATAATACATACAAAGCAAAAACCACAAGAACAAAAAAAAAATAAATACAAAAAATGTCACATTTTACGTCACTGTGCAGTGAGCAGATATCTAACAGGATGGATATGTTTTGTCCTGTCATCAACTTGTACCAATTTAGAGAGATTTGCTCATTCTCTTTCGTTGAGATCTCTGAATTATTTTACTATACTAACATATGCATGGCAAAATAATTTTCGATTGAATTATTATTATTTTCTTACCCTCTTATCAATAAGAGTTTGTTGTATATGTCAGACAACAGATGACATGAACATTATACGTCCGTTTTACCTTTACATTCTGTGTTTTTTCGCACATTTCTTCGGTTCATCTCCTCAACAGAGGGCGTTGTATTGACTTGTTCTTCACGTTGTATGTTCATGCTTTTTGGTATCTCACTGGTCAATCTCTTTTTTGTCGGTTGCTTTGTCTCTTCCAGCTCATCTGGTTGACTGAAGGATAAAGTGCACAATTGATATGAAATACATGTATACAAATACCAATATAAGAACTTGTCACGACTGGATGTACTACCTAAAAGGATCTCAATGCACTCTGTAACGTCAGCTTATGATACTGAGTGCATGTTTACTAAGTGATATGATGTTGTTACTCCAACAATATGTTGATATCGCGATTTAATCCGTTGAGTACGTTACCATCTAACTTTGATGTAAAAAAACTACAGTTGAAGATGTTATATCCTTATTTACTATAACTTGGTTTTTCAAATTACGAACGTAGATCTATCAAGGTTCACTATGATACATTCAATAAAATGTTTTCTCTTTATGGTAGTAAAAAAAACACTTTTTTGAAATTTTCCACCATTGCAATATTCAATTTATTTGAATGAAATAAATCTAAGGCAGTGCCTAGGGGTATCTAGGGAAAGTAGAAATATGTGTAATACAACAGTAACATTGTTTATCAACGTTTACACGACACTAGAGTACACTTTTCAAAACTCTGCCTTGTCTGTTGCATGTCATTTTTTTAATCAGACTTGAGTTTTATATCACACCTATCTTACTGTGAATCCTATTTCTCATAAAAGAATTAGACAGATGCTGATTTAAATGTTATCTATTCTCTATAACAATTTAACTACTCGGTTACGGCGCTTTGTATTAAAACAGGCAAGTTCGCCGGAGGGACGAATTTTTGAAAGCTCTTAGTAGTTATGTACTAAAGACAAGCACATCTGGTATAAATCAAAAACTAAAACCCAGTTCTTGGGAATGCATTGGGAACATTAAATTAAAAATCGAATATACCCTTTTCGGGCACATTTTCTGAAGCGCTGGGGTGGTGTTTTTATCTTTGTTATCAGGCCTGCCATAAGTGATTACTTACATATATATTGAAAGCTAAGTCAAGTGAGTCAACACTCGACTTAATCCCCCTAACACACTCACATTCGCTCTTGGATATCAAACAAAATGAAAATAAAGTTCAGTAGGGGGAATTATCATCAGACAATTCAACATTTTTGAGAATGTGAACGTTCATGGTTTCTTTATTTATGTGATTTTTAAAAATCGACCATTTAATAGAGAAAGCAGTATTTGTCTTTTATGATGTCAGAGTGCGGGGGTCCTTGCTTTGGAAGAAAACCGGAGTGCCCAAAGAAAACACCGATTTGGCAACAACCATGCCATCTCATAAACTCCACTGGTTACCGAGGCTCGAGCCTGGTGCGTATTTTTAAGAAGCGAGTGCGCTAATCACTACGTGCTCGGACTCCCGAGTCGTCGATATTTGTCGATATAAGTTCGTAAATAAAGTCGTAATAAACACATCGAACACGGACAGTAGCAAAAACAACGTATTCAACGTTAAATGTGTATCGTCGATAGAATGAATTCACTCTTAAAATTCTGACCGTTAAAAAATATTTTTTTCAAGACAGTTATCACCTAAAACTCATGGGTTTTAACTTACGAGCCGTACACGACATAAAAAGCTTTGACCGCACATTCATCAACTATCTTGAATAAAAACTGTTATATGTTCAAAATTCTTTTGAACAGACATAATATATTTATTTTAACATTAACATATAAAATTTTAAATTGACCCAATTGTGTCAAAATGTAGTTAAATCACTGTGTTATTCATGATATTCATATATTTGAATTGAAAATATACGATTGAGTCTCAACAGTGAGGACACCAATAATCCGGTTGCTTTACAACAGAGGTTGCTAAGTTACAAAGAAAATAATTCTTTTGCCAAAGATTCAAATATTTAAAAAATTGTATTATGAGACCAAACTGCGTCTGTATTCACTAGGTTCCATTGAAATCAATACATAAAAGTTTACATACCAAATTTGGATATCAAAATGTCCATCATATCCAAATCTGTACATTCCCTGTTTTCCCTTTTGCCATCGAACCTATATCAATATGAACAAGTCACTTTTATCAAATGAACGTAACGAATTTGCACAAGATAGGCTCAGTTTGTGTCGTTAACACCTTCAAAAAGAGAAATTTTGTTTGTCCTTGAATGCTAGTCAACTAAGAAATTCTTAGCTATTGTAAAGTCTAAAAGTAAACGAATTTTGACCATTGTCAAACTTGAATAGCATATCTTTAACACAAAAGATGTCTCGAATTTGATTTAGATTGATGAATACCAAAGTGATATTCAAAGAAAACAAGCAATTCAGATAAACAGACGGATCAAATAATGTTGGCATCATAAGGAATTTTTCCAATAGATTTGAACGTGCAGATTATCAGACACACTCTTTTGTGCAAATTTCATTGTTGATCTTGTCTGGTTATAATACTCGAAATTGTGTGGTAAAATAATTCAGACATAACTGCATGCCTATATCATAAGCAGCAATAATCATTAAATCTTGGGAACGAACAATGCAACAGCGAACTGGACAGAGTACTGTTCTAAATAGTCGTCCTCTTTGTTAATGTTTCAGACATGAAAATGTACAACAAATATTTCTAACACCGATTTATATAAACAAATCCGGAACCAAAACCACTAAATTCCGTCATTTGACTCTACACAGATGGAATATTACTGATTGATCTTAATCCTAGGACTAGTTTACCAACAAATCACGGAATCGAAGACAGAATGGAAAACAGCTGTCCTAATTCTTTAAAATATCTTCAGACAGTAAAATGGGATCATTTTCAGTCTATTTTTTAAAACAACGTCAATCAGATCTTCATGTAAAGGTCTTTTTTCAGTTATCTAAGAATTTCATCAAGTTTGTTTTATGTTACTCTGACGTCCTCATGTATGCCCGATATAGGTTCTACAACGCATTGCTAAAATCAAACCAAAATAGTTTTAAAAAACGTTTTGTTTTTTTTACTCACTCCAACGATTCCATTTCCACAGTCCGCAAACACGGATCCGACACTGCCCGCCCCTCCATCCTCATCACCGCCTTGCCAAGATACACCTGTAAAAATCAACACATGTACAAACATTTGTTTTGTTCCTAAGTTGAACTGCCAAGTCAGATGTGCTAGCAATGTCATTTCTTATATACCAAAGATTTCTCGCTATCTCTCTCACATGGCTGTAATTACAGTCTATGGAGCATTTTATTGCGGTTTACATTGTTTAAATATCTCAAAAGGATTCTGCAAAAGTGAGGATACATCAACGTTAATAGAAGAATCATTCTATAAAGTGACGGGCACATGGTGATTATGAAGTCAAATCCATTTGTAACAGAGGTTGTGAAGTCGATGAATTTATTCACACATATGCATCTGATTGACATAAGTTGTCAAAGATAAAGCAGAAATTACGTTCAAATTATAATCTTGTAATTTGTAATCATTCCGAATTGACAAGCATCTGTTCGGACAAGGTTGCCATTGCAACCAAAAGTGTTGCCATGGACTGTCTTTTTGATATGTGACAGAGTCGGTAAGTGGTAAGAAGTGCTGAGGATGCAAAGTGTGTTTGTTTTATTATTTCCCGATGGTCCTGCACTTGCTTTATTATTTCCTTATGGTCCTACACTTGTTTTACTATTTCCCTATGGTCTTGCACTTGTTTTATTATTCCCTTATGGTCCTGCACTTGCTTTATTATTTCACTGTGGTCCTGCACTTGTTTAATTATTTCCCTATGGTCCTGCACTTGTTTTATTTTTTCCCTATGGTCCTGCGCTTATTTTATTATGTCCCTATTGTCCTACACTTGTTTTATTATTTCCCTATGGTCCTACACTTGTTTTATTATTTCCATATGGTCCTGCACTTGTTTTATTATTTCCCTGTGGTCCTACACTTGTTTTATTATTTCCCTATGAACCTGCGCTAGTTTTATTATTTACCTATGGTCCTGCATTATTTTATTATGTCCCTATGGTCCTGCACTTGTTTTATTATTAACCTATGGTCCTGCACTTATTTTATTATGTCCCTATGGTCCTGCACTTGTTTTATTATTTACCTGTGGTCCTGTACTTGTCTTATCGCTGTTGCTATAACTTGTTTGATTATCAGAGTTGACATCGTTATGAATCAATGGCCGGAAGAATTGTTTTGCTTTTAGTTTGCAAATTGCTTATGTTACGGCAATTTGTGATATCCTACTGGCTTGATGGCAAACGTTCCGTCTGCTTTTTCCCCTTTTAGTCAATTTCAAATGTTTTTTAATCGTTTGACCTTGATCATTTGACTGTACCTGTAACATAGATCCTGATTGCATCTGTAATTTACGACCAACCACCGATCAATATTACTCATGGATATTTATCACTCTAAACATTAATATTCTATCAAAATATAAAGTGTAATACATATAAGGTGCAATTATTCAAAAGTGTCGCCTTGGTATGATGGCAATATAGTATTCATTTAGCGTAATCAAATCGGAACACGTGTACTAATAGACGACAGTAGTGTGATGTTATAAAGTAACAATCATCATATTTTACCGCTAAATACATATATAATCAGTACACATGTCAAGTCAAGGTATCAAAGCATGACTTAATTTGTTATCTAACCTCTTTTAACTTTGCAACCCGTTGCGATCAATTCATGACCTTGTAGTACCCGTGGTGCATCTGTAACTTCCACGTCTTTTGCATTGCGGTTGTATTCGTATGTTTCGTTTGTTCCATTGTCCCATTCAACACGCAGCGATCCTTAAAAAAACAAAATTACATGTGTGTTACCATCTATGATTTATATAGTGCAATAACTGACTTTATTGTACAAGTATTTTTATTACAAAAATAAAATTGCCACAGAAAAATTAGCTACCAAGGCACATAAGACCTGTTTGTATAATTAAAAGTTAAACAGGTATTTACAAACAAAAGATTTCCGGACTTCCCTGTACTTTGGAAACTTCACTTTCTATCATTCATTAGTGTGTAAACAGAAATAGTTGTGTTAGAGATAATTAGGTAGTCTACTCATGATATAGCTTTTGTGGCTTACATTCATGATGAAAATTTGTTATTTCAATCAACATGGAATTACACTTCTGATAAACCATTGATGCTCGATGATTTATCAGAAGTGCTATTCCATGTTGATTGATTTATACTACTTTTTTATCATTTCAAATTTCCTGTGCACCTTTTTTAAATCAGGGAAATCTGAATATAATCTTATACTCGCAAAATACCAGTATCGTTTCATTAAATAATTGATATAATTCAATAGCATTTGGGAATTATGGGCCATAATGCTTACCGTCTGTCCTGTGACCAACTACAGTTCCAAAACCACCGGTATCCTGGTTACCCCAACGCCATGTCGGTCCACGCTTGACTCGGGTACCCAGTTTAGGCATAGATGAATCGCACTCTGCATGATAGTAATCTACATGCTGAACAGATCCAGGACACTCCGCAATAATATCAAGGAGGTCATCCTGTGTAAAAAAAAACATTTAGAGTAATTATTGGATCTGAAGAACTTGAGTATAACCAATACGGAAATCAAACAGGGCGAGAAAAGAAGGCTAATACTTCTAGAGTTATTACATGTGAGACACAATATCTGCGTAAATAGCAATTATATTTAAGTTAGCGTAAACAGGGCCCAACGTCACTGATCTAATATCATTTGAAAAGTTTTGATCGAACTTGTGATCAATAATCCATATGATGTCAGGCGAATTGAAGTAAATTTGCTGTTTGCTTTGAACCTCGGATATTTAATTTTACGTCCTTTTACATTCTTTTTGCAATAAGCATATACATGTACTTCAAATAATGAGGCGATATAGATTAAAATAGCCATTTATTTTCATTTCGAACCTCTTCCCTGGAAAAAAAATCGTGGATCCGTGCATGGTACAAATAACATGTCAAAAACATTGAAACTTTATCCCTAGAAATTTTGTGAAAATCTAAAGAGATCACTATTTTCTGTAAAAATTTAATGGTCAAATGCATAGACATCCTTGGTTACGCTTTTAAAAGGGCCTTGGAATGGGTTTTGTTGTTGACCAAGACACGGTCCATGGATTGTTCCCTACTTCAGATCCAAAAGTGACAGATTAAAGAAAAAGAAGAAAACTTCTAAGTTCAAAGTCAGTGTGGCATATTAATGGATATGGTCAACTTTCAAGGATATGCCAGAGACCACAGATGATGCGTTAGAAAGACATAAATACACAAATAAACATAGAGAAAAAGTGTAAAATGTACAGAAAAAGTGTAAATTTACAAAAAAATGAAAATTAAAAAAAGTGAATAATCAATGTCCCTAACGCGCTTCCGTAGAAATACTTATTCGACTTAATTTCGAATGTGTGTGGCTCCTAGATAAGCTAAAACTTATCTTTTGTAAAAGAAAAAAAACCTCTACTTCCATAGAAGTGGGATCTTTGAAGATTCACTCCTCGGCAATACCTAATAGATTGTCTCTCTATACATAAAAAGTTATTTTAAAGGGCTCTCTCGATATCTCCAAAGCATACATATGGAATTATGATCAAAAGACATAACAAGTGATAACCCAAAAGGATTTGGATATTAGTTCAGAAAGCAATACGGCGCAGACTAGTTTTGATTCAGGGACATAAAACGCTTATTCAATGCTCCTCTGAGATGCTATACAAACAGAGATGTACGATTATCTATATACTTACAATATTACATGTTACACCAAGGCTTTCACAATATATTCCAAGCGTAGACCGGTCTAATTGCCCCTGGTCTTTGTAGTGGAAAGATAAATCCATTGCAATACACTGTTCAGAAAAAGTACATGAATTAATCTGTCAGAAACTGTGATAAACAATAATTCCAAAATGCACATTAGCATACATATGTGTTGTCATATCCATCTTTCTTACAAGCTGCTGTATATATGTTAGAGAAATTGAAAGTTTATTTTCTTTTTAATCGACAGAAAATGGATACTAATACAATTCTAATGAATTGTCATTGCAGCAATAGCCAGCCATCTTAATTCAAGCCATTAATATATCGGATAATATGTCTAACCAATGTACATGTATACTCCAAGTTCCATCGAAATGCTACAAAATTATTTGGAGCTTAGAACTCTTTGGTGAATACAACAATATTACTACAATATGAAAGTAGGAAACGACAAGAGAAAATGATCATTAAAAAGCTTTGAAATCACTAAATGATTCCTGCTGCTCCCATGGCAACCGAAGACCAACTGGACAATTTATACGATGGTATTCGACCTGCAATATGAATTGGGTTGTGTCACAAAATCTTTAAAATCATCCAAGGATCATAAGACCACGTTTTGTTCAAATATCCTCAAAAGATTCAGAAAGAGTTTTCGACAAACAAAACGGACGACAGGTACTAACCTCGGACGCAGTCATTTTTCTAACTGGAGACTCTTACACACTTCAAAGTCTCAGAGACTCAATAAAACTCTCCAATTTTCACAGGTTCATCTGCAACGTGCCTAGAGCCGTTTTAAAAAGATAAATATTTGAAATTCGAGTAATGTTTTCAGCTATTTTCAAGCAGCAGCAAGCTAAGACACCGTTAGACCACGCATAAAGAGTTAATCCATTATACCAAATATCAAGCAACTTCAAGCATGAAAACAAACGAATAAACAAACAAAGACCTAAGAAATAATCAAACAAACAAAACGAACAAAACGAGATTAAAACACAAAATTTACAACGTAATGGCGATAAATTTGACTGATGATGTGGTGGCCCTTCTCTTATATTTATAAAGAATTTTAAGAGGAAACTCAAAAGGGGGGGGGCCACTTTAATATCACAATCTGACGATAAATTATTTTCAGGATATTTTTCTTCTTACCCACAACTGACTCCATTGTACCAGTCTTCCCATTTCTGATGATTTGTTTGCGTCAATTGTTTTTCCTTTTGTTGTTGATGTAATGAAGTCTGTAAATATCTGAAAGATATAAGTATTTGAAAATAAAAGAAGAAAAGAAATACATAGTAAAATGGCAAACAAATGAAAATCTATGATCGTGTCATCAGGACTATTTAATACAAAGGTTATTAATTATGTAAAACACAGAACTCATAATACAGTCTAACCTGTTTTAAGGACCACCAAGAGATGGAGCAAAATGGGTCACATATGACAGGTGGTCTCTTAATTCAGGCAATTTATATAGGAAAAAGTCATTTCGGGAGTCATGCATTTAGGTCACATAAGACAGGTTTTCCTGTAATTCAGTGGATCGATAAGACATGTTATACTATAGTTGTTCAGGTAGTCAAGTCGTCATAGTTTTAAACAGAGTGAGGGCATTTGTCAGCTTAGTTACATAGATTCCCTTGTGTATATTTAGCGTCGATAAGCTGGAAACACCGAGTGTTATTATGATATATAAACTGGACGTCACCACATGAAAGAAACACAGCAAACTACATTACAAAGAAAAGTTTCTGCATCCAAGAGAATAATACGTCAATTCACTATATCCAGATACAATGTCAAACAGACGTCGAAATTAAAATTAAAAAGTAAAGGAATACAATGGGAATCATAGATATTGTCTACTTTCATAAAAAATTGAAGATATATTGAAAGTGAAGTATAATGCCCGACTGTTAGCAGTCACGGATGAAGGAATAAATGAGAAGAGGGATGAACATTCTAAACAGGATCAGAATAGAGCAGAATATAACATGGAGAAACATATACCGAAGTTGTGTCTTCTCCGATCGGAATCCAGAACACCCTATTTCCTCTATCTTTCAAGTCTTTACAAACACCATTGAGCTCACCTTTAATCTGAAAGTGCATCGAATATAAATGTAGCAAATATATTTTATATATTTATATGAGCATTCCTTACGTAAAAATTACCCTAAAAAGCGGACAAATAGAGTCACATCATTCTGTTGCTATGACCCTAATGGAGTAAAACGCCTGTTCCAAAATTATTTCAGTTTTTTCATCATGGCAACACAATGATGATAATTTTAGAAATGTTTACCCATGGCTTTGTAGTAAGGGTTCCTTTATGTAATAAGTTAATACTTGTCTCCAGTTCTTGAAACGTGATTTATACACAATAACAATTATTGCCTAGTAAGTCACTCTTACCTTATTGGCGTCAAGATTTTACACTACTAGCAGAGTGACATGTAGTTTTCAGAGCTTTGTTTTGATCAGACATCAATCTCAGAATTCAATAAGATTGTTCTTTTCTGAATGTTTAAGTGTTGGAGTATATTTTTCAACAAAAATTAAATTTCGATAGAAATCATGATAAGGACCCTTTTCACATGGACTGACTCAGATGTGTCAAGTGTATATAAATCAGATACAATTTTCCTGTGAGATAACGTCGTTTAAGGCTTTGGAGACTTGAGTTACTATATTGCCCCAATAATTTGATTTTAAAATTTATATCTAATCATTCTTTGATAAAGGCTCCATTTTCAAGCATGGCCCATAAATTCTACACAGT
>JACSZP010050745.1:0-11758 GCA_016161895.1 Pinna nobilis | reverse complement strand
TGGTTAGTCGTTTCACTGACCAAAGGGGAGTAAATCTGAAGTGAATGTTTCTACATAAGATGGCATTCGTTAATTGTTACGCTGGCCAAAGGGAGATAATCCATACATAAATGTTCGTGAATACTGGAAATTTTGGTCAACTTTTGCTTCAGTGTTGTCTAACATATATTTTTTTACGTTCGTATTAATAAAAAGCAATAAGATAAAACTGATTTTTTAAATACCAAATTCTAGACAAAACATAAGATGGCCAGATGAACTAGTTATTGCTTGTCTTTTTTTAGTCAGGTTACTAAAAAACAACGAATAAGTGGACGCTCAATAGAAATTTTTGTTGGAACGGTCTAATATTAGACTGATCAGAATGGTTTGGTTAAAAATACGTATCACAGTGACAAGAATAAGGATTATATAGGAAAGAAGTCTTAGAATGGAACTCCTTAAGGTATGATTCATTCATTCTTAAATGCTTCTAAAATTATGAAAGTTTTCATATGTACATTTATCTCCTCTGGGCCTTTATATAATAATGTCAATGTAAACGCCACATAATTGTGAAGTTTCATTTCTATGTTATTCAAAAAATGCTCTCCCAATAGAATGCATGTATGTAGGCATTTCCTTGAATATGGATAATACAGTCTTATAATTGAAAAACAAACACATTGGTTTTGGAAAATACGCATTGAGTGAATTAAACAAGATTCGTTTTGTCATCAATAACAAACAAAAAAAAACACAAACATAGCAAAAATATACTTTTGTATCGTGATGAACATTAAACTTTTTTCTCGTCACACAATTTTTTTTCTAATCATGATATGGACAGAAAATTAAAACAGATCCTCAACTGTCGCCGGATAAGTAGCCTCTACCAGTCTTGGTGCCCAACCTTAGCTCTGAAAATGAAAAAAAAGAATATTGTAGAATTATGAGCAAACCAAATACAATTGAAACATTTTCGTTCAGAAGAAAATTGCTCGAATAAATGAAGCATTCGGATTACTGAAAAGTACATAATTATCATAATAATTATCATAATGAGTAATGCAATTTTAAAAATGTGATCTCTGGAAAGTTCGTCGGAATTTGAAGCATTCGAATTTTTGACGGCTGCACGTCTGTATCTACACAATTCCCCTTTCCGAAAATTATTGTTATCGCGTTATTCATCAAAAGCAAACATTTTTCGATGTGCTAAACTGCACATATGTTCATGGCCGGGTAGAGTTCATCCGCAAAAAATATATTTTGTTTCTCGGTTAGAAAAGACCAAAACGATAAAATTTTCCGCAATATCATTTCCGGTTTGGGGTGTTTTATGTTAGTAATACTTCATCTGTCCCGTAAAATTACAAGGATCCTAATTCTGTACATGATATGTGTCTCATAAGAGACCAAACTAAAAAGAAATCTTTTGAATTTCATTTCATTTAAAATTTAATTTCACGCACACCAGCAGAATTAAAAGATTCAAATTAAAGTCATTGCGACTTCTTGTATACTTAGAAACTGCATATAGGGAGCAAATCGCTGGCGATGGATCAAGCTACAAACTGTAAAAAGTAATCCGAATGACCACGAAACTTGGCTGCTGCTTCATTATTACGTCGTATCAAAGATACATACAGTGGAACCTCGCCTAAAGGCCACCTCACTTAGGAGATCATCTCGCTATTAAGGCCATCAAAATTCATCTGTTTATCAGACCAATTTTAGCCAGTCACTTGGGTCGTCTTTATAGTGAGGTTCCACTGTACGTGCATGCCGTTTCACTCGTGCAACTTGTGTCAATTATGAATATGTATTACAAGACAAGGGAACTAACAGCATCTCTATGAAAGATGATTGGGCAAAAAATGTATTAGAAATTAAGCTAACCGTGGGCGAATTTCAGTTCAAAATGTTTACGTTATTCTCATTAATGCTTTAAATAAAAATGATGTACAGATGGACTATAAAGCATTTCCAAATTTCACTTAGCTATTTCAAAATCAATTTTGTTTTACCTGTTTGGTCCAAGGTGTTTTGAAAATGCATTTCTGAAATACAAGTACATACTTTTCATTTTATAATCAGATAGCAAATATCTGTGTAAAATATATGCGTGAATAAAATATTACTTAACATATCATTCATCATCCATGGCCTAGAGTAAGGAAACTTGAGTACTGAAGTATTTTTTTAGCTCTCGAGTCTGATTAAGCGAGCGGATCAAATTGATTTTTTTTCCACTGGATCCCAATTTGCCACGAGTTTTCCTCGTTAAAATCTTTCAGATTCCTGCTCTAACAATTGAAACATTTTAACTATGATCAAATATTCAGAATTTTTAGAATTAAGAGTTGGCAATAGAATTTATCTTAGATACGATTAAAGATATTCATGGTCGATATTAAAGGTATTCATCCAATTATAATATGGAGCAGTAATTACACCAGACTATAGAACTTTCAGCATTTCTAATTCAAAGGCCTTTCAGTATATGTTGAAAGATACTAATGAAAATTCGCTGTAAGTAAGTATATCGATGAACATGCCTTGTAAAACATAAACTTACCGATTGGAAGTTATATTCCTCTGGTAATTGTTCATTTCAACATCACTGTAAAAAAACAATACAATCTTAGTCCGAGGTTTGTGAATTCAATTTGTCATCCATTCAAACTTTTTCCTCTGATCAAAATTCAAAAGACTGAAAGTGAAAGTATTGTTTACGTTCTGATTTTTGTTGTTGCTTCAATCTAGAATGTGATACTCATATGGAGACGTCACAGAAATCCTGTGGAGGGTATCAATGTCTGGTCTATACTGTAAATCCAGATTTATTCGCAAGAATTTTATTTTCGCGTAATTACGTGGGAACACTTACTCGCGAAAATAAAGTTCTCGTTAAATATACTGACCTGATATTAACATGCATCAAACAACACAGACTTTTAACTGAAATGCACGCTCGCGAAAATATAGTATCGCGAATAATTACATGATCATCGATTCGCTAAAATAAAGTTCCGCAAAAAATTCTGGATTTACAGTATTATTTTTTTCTTCTGGCGATTGGACAGTTGGAGAGAGCATTGTAATCGGACTATTTTCAACCATAGACAGAAACGGAAAACCAAACGGGGAATACAAAAACATATAAAGTGCTGTGCGATGCTAAACACAATATGTGAATACAACATAATCATGTCTGCAATGCATTAAATGTGTCGATGACAATATATTGGTGGTTGGTAGTTGTTGTTTAACGTCCCATTCAAGAATATTTAACTTATATGGAGCGTCGCCGTGTGCCGATTGAAGGTAACAAATTTTGCCTATACTGACGGCACTTATGACCGTCGAGCAGGGAGGGTTCTTCAACGTGCGAACACCTACTTTGACACGGGACCTTGGTTTTTATTGTCTCATCCGAAAGACAGGGATGATGAAAATATATCCATTACATCATAAATGTGTCGATGGGCATCATTGTTTATTCTTTCTCATTTGAAGGGCAGGAAAACGGCTTCTATATCACGAGGCTCAAGTACTAGACGTTTTCATTTGGAATCCTCAAAAGTAAAATATGAAAACCTTTGGACAGCTTACCTTCTCACATCATCCATCTCTTCAATAAAATCCACGTCTCTTATAAGATTTGATAGTTTGGTTCCAAATATGGCAGTTGGCATCAAAAAGAAAATACACCATCCAATAGAAAACCAAAATCCATTCTAAAATAAAAATACGAAATGCATGATAATTGATATTTCCCGTGATGATCTTGAACTTTTTCACTAATATAACATTTACTTTGGTGTTTCCCTCTCAAGAGTAATAGATTATATTCTGAAGCACGACCATTGTAGTGGCTGCCTTTTGCTAGTGAGTTCAAGGACACATGATATTTTCAACAGACATCGACATTTGACTAAACTCGAAGAATTTTCGTGAAACATTTACAGTGGTTGTGGCATTCCAACAGGAGACGCTGACCCCTTCCAGACTCCAGATTCAATCCCATTAGGGATTTGCAATTGTTTCCATGTTGAAACCATTATTATTCTTTTTCTAGTCATATTAATCAGAACTTGGATTTTCGAGTATCCCTTAACACCTCTACAAGTTTATTCAATCACATCGCTATTCAGCCATCGGATTAGTACCTTTCTAGTGAAGTTTTGCTGATGGCTTTTTTTTCAAAAGGGACATAGCAAACAAAGGGAATGACCTACCTTACATTTCAAGAATGTTCTAGGACATAGTGTCAGATTTTCCAATTTAAATGCAATAAAAGATAATGCAAAGATTTTAAGGCAAGGAAAATAATTCTTTAAGATTCGTTATCAGTACACAGAGTTGATATTGTATGGTTGTTTAATCTCCTACTCAAGAATCTTTGACTCGTATGGAGATATCTCAGAATGCCAGTGAAGGGATTCGAATGTAAACCTGCGGTCAGTATTCCATTTTAAGTGTCAGGACAGAAAACGTAGAAAGGAACTACGGACCTAACGATCTGCAGGCAAAGATACACCACTGGTGCCACTAGGACTTTGAAATTACATAAAACCAGTAAAAATTAGATATTTGCAGGCCAAACGTACGTGATGCGCACAAATGTGTCAAATTTACAAATCTAGGCAATCACAGGCAACGAACGGACTTCGTTTTAATGAAAATATACTCACCAGAGAATCTACAGTGTATTTGCAAAGAGACACATCAATAAGGGAATCGTATAAATTCCACACTGGTCGACACTTCCCGAAGTCATTGGTCACCTGTAATAAGACAAAATGATGGAATAATAAAAATGGATTTTGAAAAAGTTAAAAGGTTGCAAATAGCGATCAACTTATTAACTCCTTTAAGGAATGCAACATGAAGGGTTTGACAATACCAAATATATATATCAGAGGCGGGATTCTGTAACATCATAAGTTACGAGCTTATGACGTCATAAAATCAGATAGTTACTCTTCTGGATCAATATGAATGGATCGTCTAGAGGCTTTTCAGTACGTCACGGGTCCTTATAAATACACTTGATACACTCAAGGTTTTTGTTCTTCCGAAGAAAAACACATATATACATTCACTTATACCCCTACATATATATTGCTGCTTTCCTCTACAAGTAGATTTGGCCTCCGTAAACTAACTCGTCGCTCATGATTTCAAATTTACTAATAAGTTATAATGAATTTGTCATGGCCTTGGGGAGAAAATATCGACAAAAATGATAATAAGACTACAGGAGAACTTACTCCGAAGGCGGCTTAGGAGTATTAATACAAATAGGGAAATTGGCAAACACGACTCCTGAATGGGCGTTTGTATAAGATAATAAAACTAGGTATGCAACAGATTTCCTACATAATTTGAGTGTTCCTTACATCGTTCGATTTTTTACAAATCAGAGTTTCGTATTAGAATTAGGAACGCAGCCTGCCCCAGTGACATGTCATTCCTATGTGTCAGTATTCTACGTCATCATATACATTCCCGGTTACGATATGGCAAAATCTTAAGTAAGACGACATTTGATTTGATTTAAAGAAAGGACTTTGTACTATTAAGTGAGGGATCGTTATATTGTCAAAGGTGTCAGATATAACAAAGAATTATATCCCATCAGAAGCAACTCCAGCTAGCTAGATATTGGACCGTCCACCTAACCGTAAGTCTGGAGATAATTATTAAATAGCAGAGGCTGTGTTTCTCTATTACCCTTTCAAAAATGCTTGTATTTATCAAAATGATATTTGTAAACTTACAGTATGAATCGTGTTCTGCAGAAAGTCGTCTATTGTCTTGAATATGTTATCAACAAATGACTTCGCAATCTAAAAAAATAAAGTAAATGTAAACAAATTATATGAAAATTCTGAAACCCAAATGTTTCATGATGACCGCTGCAAAAATAACGCGAAGAGTCACATTACTAGAAATAATACGTTTTGTAAAACACCGCAAATTTAGCATTATAGGTTGTAGTTATATTTACCGTAGTATATTTATAATTCTTATGCTGATTGTTGTTAGGAGGCAAATACAGAATAATTATGTTTTATACATGTACTTACACTCGCCATTCCTTTACTCTGCATCTGTTGTGTGGCATTCTGTAAATCGCTCTTGACCTTTGCAACTGAAGTCTAAGACAAACAAAAATAGCTTATACAATGTCTTACCAATTAAATATTTACAATGCATAGTTATATATAAATGAATGTCATTTTTTCATATGTTAATTTCCATATGTGCGGAGGAACTGAGATAGAAGCAGAGACAATGTAAGATGATGGAAGAAAAAAAATCATTTTACTAAAAGCTGATTATTTTGAATTCTTGCAATTACAAGAACGGCTTCAGTATATTCTTACCTGGATATCTGGTTGTGTGTCCTTAATGGTCCTCAAATATTTCTCCATTTTGTTCTGCAAAAATGAACGGTATTATGATTAATTGGCTACCTGTGAAAACTCGAATTTGTAAGTAAATGTCAACTAATTACACATTTTCGCAAAATAATTGATTTTCAAAATTTTAATCTGAGCATAGACTAGTAATCAAGAAATTTTATGCTGTTTTATTCAGAACGTCAGTGAAACCTTTATGTTCTTGTATGTCAACGCATACTATTTGATCCCAATACGGATATTAAAAGGCAATATTTTCTTCTGTTTTTATTCAATGTGCTGGTAACTTACCAGAGAATTTTCCATGGCCGTTAAGTCACTTGCAAACAATGACGCTAACTGAAATATTGATATTGATTTTTATTGACAATGTATAAATCTATCTTGGTTTGCTTGATATACAATGGACTTTCAAGTTGAAGAAATACAAGCGTGTGATTTCTTTTCAACTTCACCAAATTATTTGATTGATAGAATACATGTTAACGTTATGACATATTAATGCAAAACATCTCACTATTCCTATATGAAGCTTTTAATATTTTTATATTTTCTGTGTATACAGTAAATATTTTGCTAATTCTAACCACATACTTAAGATTTAGTGAAGCATATGGCATACTTATGATTTTGTTTGTTGCATGTTGTAATAGGCAAAATTGAAACTATCTCTGGTGTCTATTTCAAGCTATTATTGAACCATTGATGATGACTTCCAAATTATATATAGAAAGAACAGCAATAATCATGACAACAAATTCCGAATTTCATAAAACACGTCAATTGAGGAGATGAAAAAAGCAAAAAAAAAAAACCCAAAACAAAAACAAAACAATCAAAATATTACAATAAACCAACAAAAAACTAAAACAAACAAGCAAACAAACAGAAAACAACAAGAAACACAGGTAATAACAATTGTTAAGAAATTATGATAATAATGATAGTACTATTAATAACAATTGTATAACATAGTTAAATAATAGTTATTATTCTATCTACAGCAAGTTGACTACGGCAAGAAAAAAAAAAAGATTATAAGGATAAAATAATAATGTAACTCACCGGTTGATTTTTTGCGGCATGAACCTGAGTTTTGATGTCGGCTAACTGAAATAAAATAAACACATTAATATGAAAAGCAAAAGAAATTATGAAAATACCAATAGAGGAGTATCTGCATGTTTTTATTTGATAACTTTTCATAGCTTAAAATACTGTTAAGTTCGTACTTGGCACTTTAAAAGTCTTATCACTCGAGACTTTTTTTTCAATTTTTAGGACTATATTTAGTCGTACGACCCACCTGTAATTCTAATTGTGAGAAATTCATAGCTGCCAAGGTACCCAAAGCAGTGTCAAGTCCAGAGGGAAGTAACTGTACACTGCCAAATGAACCAGACGATGATGAAAACAAGTCCTTTAATGTATCATTCAATGACTTCTGTATATCCTTTTGTTAAGAAAAAAAAAATATAAAAAGTAATGTGTTAGTATTGTCATGTCATATCAGCATTGGATAGAGAAATCAATTTTTCAAATACAGATTCCTTTTTATAATGTGAATAAATGGTGATTAAATTATGTTTTTTTAATGGAAGAGTGTTTTTATCAGAAAAAAGAAATATTCTCTATTTTATGGTAGTTTTAGTCATAACGTATAAATTTTCGTTGTTCTTGGTTTTTTCTGTGTTATCTTTTGAATATCTTTAGATGAGACAGTGCCCTAATTATTAACAATTTTAAAACGAAATCTTTGAATTCATTTTATAGTACAAATATACTGAGAACATCATCAAAAATTTCAATTAATCAAATGATTTATGCTACCTCTGCACTACTAAAAAAAGAAAAAAATCTTCTTACAACATCGTCTTAAAATTTCAAACGTTCATGGAACGTCTTTGTTGTGACAATGGATTATACTCAACGATCATAAGAAACTATAATGATTTGAAATAGATGAAAAATCAATCGTATGAAAACTTTGATCAGGTGAAACCCGTGATCATTCATCGATCATTTGAAAGTCGTGAATAGTTATCTTAGGTCTATCATGTACCTTGGCTGGTTTTTGTAAATGTATATTTTGCCCTGTGTATATACTCACAACTTCAGCACTTTTTACCATTTCTTCTATCTCAGTAAAGTTTACCGTAAACGATGTCAGTTTGTCTACATTGAAGGCTTTGTAAACGGCTTCATTGTTTTTACAATTGCTGAAAATGTGATAATTGAATACATAAATTCAATTTTAAATTGATAAGCGACTACAGTATAGTTGAGTATAATCTATTCTGATATCAGTCGGGTATTGCCATTGTTTATGCTATATAAAACATGGTAATTCGTTACTTGCCAACCAATTTAATCCTTTTACAATATTTTGTATTTTTTTCGATTGTTGCCGTACAAATATTAAGGGACAGCGTGTGTGAATCTCTTTAAATTAGGCAAAACTGAAACTGTGGGCTAAACATATAAATAAAATTGACAAATGAGCAAATTATATTTGAGGGTGAAGAAAAATATCTGAATTTTAGTACAGAATTGTCATTATCCAACCAGAATTAGAAATGTTTGTAGAATTAATAGAATTAAACAAAATTGTATCTCATTTTTCTGAACTATATTTTCATTGATTGCGGAATATTACCGAGAAAAAGAGCTCGTCGTAATCTCTGATTTTTTAAATTACATTGCACTGTCAAATGTCACTCCCCTTTTATTCCATTTTATCAAAATAGTGTAGAGATTTTAAGCTGTCTACTCTCTAATAATGTTCACGCCGAATATTATAGATAATGAAAGATGACCCACAATAGATAGACAAGATATTGATTTTAAGTTAGCGGATTAAATCTGACAAGTAGATGAAAATTAAAAATAGCCAGTTCTTGTAGGAATGTATGGAAGATAAGAAGATTTAAAATGTTTGAATAAATTAATTAAACGGAATATGATACACAATAAGAAAGCATGCCTAATCTAGGACAACAAATATATCAAAGGGGTATGAAAAAAAATCGGAAATACTGGTTCTATAAATATATCGGTATCATTTTCATTTTGAGAGGCACTTTAAAGTGGAGACATCACTACGATCTTGCCTAAGAGCAAATCCCATATCAAATGAAATATTCAAGACGATTTGGATATTATTTTATTTTTTATATAAAATATGGATAAAAACGAGCAAGAAAAGATAAATAATCTAAAGTTGTCCTAGCGAAACAAATATCTTGTAAAGTTTGAATCACTGCATTAATTTTGTTTACACAACAAAAAGATCATTTAATGTGCACAGTAACCTTGACTCTTTGGATTTAGTCTTGGTTGAAGTTCGCGATGCGCATTGATAATGAGTAAACATTAAGTGAAATTGAATATTCCTCACATTTAAAAGTTCCTATTAAATTTAATGAGCGGAAAGACAGGTTGAGAGACAAACAGACTGGGTCATCTCTATTCATCCAAAGTTTTGTTTTTTGGCTTACAATGTTAATAAAATTATACCTCAACATCTTCCCAATGTTTGGTTCATAGCCCGCCTGGTATGTTAGGAAACTGTTTATGTCAACAACGTCTTTCAGAACCTGTAAAATAAACATACCTATTAAATAAACATACTAACCGTTGACGAAGATTGTAAATCATCATCAAAATTGTGACGACACATAAATATACTGATTTCCATCGTCGCCTTTGCGTAGACATGTACCTTCTTCGCCTTGATTTGGTGTTTATTTGTAAAAAATGATCAGATATAAAAGGACATTTCATACGAACGATTGTTCAATGTGCAGAGGAATACTGCTTGCGTATAAATTATTCTGAAAAGGATATTAGAAATCACAAGTTGCTTTGCTTCTGCTTTTCGCAAAACATAAGGTCGGTATGATGGCCTGATTGAATATACAATGAGTTAATGTTTGTAGTATTGATACTTTTGGTTTGGTCATGGTGTCGTCTACTATCCTAGATTAAATTCTGACGCCCCCTCGGTATCTTCAACTTTCTTAATTTTATGATGTTTCTTGTAAAACCGAAGTACAGTATTGCAGTAGGTAACGGCATGTTAAAGAACCGTTATTGCTCAATGGCCATAAGTGTCAGCCGGGCATAGGCCAAATTTGTCGCACTTCACCGGCATTAGTCGGTATTAGTCACGTCACCACAAAAAGGACAGATACTTGAATGGGTTATTACATAACAACACAACCAAAAACTTGTCAAATAGCAAATATTGAGTTGTCTCTGCCGATAGTGACGGGGGTTCATTCCTTGCGCATTTAATATGTGTTTGACTACGGACGTATTTTGGGTGTGACTAGTAAACACTGCTTACTCCTACAGTGAACCTAATTCCATCGTTGAGGACCTTGTAAGAGTTCCTTATTTTCTTTGTTCGCAGGGATTGTATGTAGCCCCAGGAACTAATTACTTCATTTGATCTGTCATTTTACTTTTATTATAAAATTGAAGAGGTACCAAATGATATTCCTTAAAACATGACAAGTCTATAATAATGACGGTCTCAACATTGGAATCAAATGCATATCCCTATATAACGAGATGGGATCAGGTGTCCGGAAGGAGTCAGCGTCTCTTGATGACATAACACGCCCCTCGCAAATGTTCAACAGAAATCCTTCGAGTTCGGTAAAATGTCGATTTCGGTTGAAAAGGTAAAATGCTTTTGATCTATCTAGTAAAAGACAATCACTGTAAACGGCCGTGCTCGAGAATATCATACAGCATTCTAGAAAGGGGAACCTCATATTGGTATTTTTATTTTACGTCATGAATGTTCATTTATTCCGGAGCACCTGAACTCACTCCCGTTTTTGGTCAAATTCGTGTTACTCTTATTTTTGTTTAACACGTTCTGTGTCGATTGCCGTCTGTGTTATTGTCATATTTTGTTTTGGCTATGGTTTTGCCTGTTTTTGGATTTTTGGATTTTTGCATTTTGATTGCCCCCTTGGTATCTTCCAATATAGCATTTTTTAAAATCATCAATGATGTAGCATAATGGCATGTTTTTATAGGTGTATACCAGAATATTGTGATGAATATAACGTATCATCTGAAATGAAACAGCAATACTTTCACATTTCTTCTTTAAATCAGACAGTAAAAGCAATGGCTTGTGTCCTAGAATAAGCAACTTTTAGTTGACAATTTTGAAAGTAGTGAAAAGAAAGGTCATAAATATATGTACAGGTTGATTCATAAATTCTGTGACCATTTCCTATTTAAGGCTCTTGATAATATGGAAAATATGATGTCTCTATGTCATTATAACGACATGTAATTTTTGTTTGCTTTGTCATATTGGCTTC